>WBMY01014668.1:1437543-1509075 GCA_013397315.1 Donacobius atricapilla
TTTTTTTTTTTGTCAGAACACCACACCTGGTCATAGTTAGATAGTTAGCACTGTACCTGCCCAAAGGAGTGAGTTAATGACCAGTTCCTCCAAATAGACCACTCCACAGCAATGATGCTCCGGTAAAAGACCGAAATGGAGGTTCTAGCTCTAAGGAAGTTCAGGATGCCTTTAAAACAGCGAGAGTACCCAACAGTCTGTTATCAAGCTCTTGAACCCTCAGTGGATTTGCAATGGGTGCAATGAGGTGTCTCAATCTGGTTCCAACCAGGATTAAGTAGCAGCTGCAACACACCACAGAGCACATGGAACAGGAAACGTTCAACTTAGACCTGAGGTCCTATGTACCAAAAGAATCGTGAGACAGGCACATATAAGTTACTTCAATGCTCTCTGATATTTTAGATTTTCTTTTGTGTCTTTTCTGTCTTCTAACATTCATTTAAAACACCCATAAAGAATGGGACAGGGAGCAAAAAGTGCTCTGTTGTTTTTTTGTTTTGTTTTGTTTTTTCCCTGATACTCATGCCTCCCATATCCATTTTTATCCATGGGAAATTAAAAGCCACTGCCAGTAGACCACCATTGAAGCATCTCAAAGTTACAGTCAGACATGGAAAATTGGGTAACTCAGGTCATGGGAGGACACGAGTGCTCCTAGTTCACCAGTGGTTCTGTGGTGGCTTGATGTCTTTGCTATCTAATCATACATTTAATAGCCTCTAACAGCTGGATTTGAGAGCAACCCATTCAGTGCCTTACGAAGAGAAATACAGGGCACTGAAGAAATTGCTGTCAAAAAAAATCTCAGAAAAGACAAGCTGAGGCTTTAAGTTTCTACTTGTAGATCTGGCTCTAGTAATCTTGTCTTGAATAACTTCAAGTGGGGCAGTAAAGAAGAACACGCTCCTTTGCTGCTCATTGTTATACAAAATCTGAGAAGACATCCCTGCTGGAATTAAGTGTTAGAAATTATATACTATACAGAATACTACAGCACAGTAAAGTACACCAGAGAGAAGCATTATGACACATTCCTGTTGGACCCAGTTTGTTAAAAGAAAAAAAAAAAAAAGGAAAAAAATTTAAAAAATGGGAAGAAAAAAAAAGAGGAAATTATTTTGTGCTGTCTAGGCTTGGAAGAAAATCTTTTCTTCTGCATTGCCACCTTCACCCATTGTAACTGCACTAGAAATTTCTAATTTCCTTCACTGCAGAGCAGCAAGCAGGTGCATAGCAGGATGTGTATTAGACCACACCATCCCTCCTTTATGCTGCCTGTTCCCTGTGGGGGCAAGATAATTACATCCACCCTAAGAAAACATCAATATTTTATTTTTAATGAGCTGGGCAGACCCAATTATCTCAGTAGGCTGTTAATAAGTGAAATTGTGAAGTATGGCTGTAGCTTTGATGGAAACAGAGTCATCTCTGAAATGGGAATTTCTGACACACAGAGTATTAAATAAGATGCCAGACTGCTGGAAGTTAGTCAGAGAAAAACTGTATGAGAAAGAAAATTTGCCTTAGTAGCAACTCTTGGTATTAAAAGATAATAAGTCAAAACACAAAGAATCATCATATCAGCTTAAAACATCACAACTCCTGAAATAGTAATGTATAGTGTTTTTCAGTGCCATTCTCATTATTGATGTTTTGTGTTTCATATCACCAAGTTTTTTCTCTCCCCAAACAGTGATAAGAAATGCATTTCCTTTTTTTTTAATATAAGAAGTAAACAATCTTCTGGAAACAACATAGAAAGTAAGTTTTAGTGTAAAAAAAAAAAAAGGTATGAAAAGACTTGCCATGATTGTGTAGTGGACTGAACCACACATTGGCAGGGAAAGGACATTTTTCCCTTTGCTTTCACAAGAAGTTTGGTTCAGGAAGCACATTAACCTCTTGCTCTTCCCTTCCCTCTCTTGCTGTGCCCTCAGAATATGTCTTTTTCATTCACGTTAAAAAGCAGATAGAATAGAAGCAAATCGCAAAAGATCAATGGATGATTTTTTTTAGAATATGCAAAACTTACTAATCACATTGACAACAACAGAAACTGGAGAGACAATTCAAAATGTGATGGAAAAATACAAATATGCCTTCCGCTCAAGCTTTTGCATGCAACTGAACTCGATCAGAGCAGAGAGCCTGGTACAGACTCATAATTCAAATTTTATTTTCCTATTTAAGATGAATTCCAGTTCCAAAATAGAGTGAAGATAATTTATTCTCTAAGCAATATAGTAGATATTAATCATCAAGTGAAATCTATAAGCATTTCATTTCCTCTTGAATCTCAACACATACGTTCTTTTCATAAACCAGAGAACCAGAGTTACAAATCCAGTTTCAACCTCAGATTATCATGAGATTACTTAGTTTTTCAAATCTTATACAATTTAGGATTTTTTTTTTTTTTGGAAGAAGATAATCATAAACATGCAAATAATGCTGTGTCCTGCTCTCCAGTAAAGCCAAACTCCACAACTGCAAAACATCAAATTTAAGAGTATTTGGCAGGTGTGCTGGTGAGTTCAACACAGTTTTTTGTCTAACTCATAAATGTAGATAATATAAATGTGGTTACAAGCACCAGTCAAGCCACACGTGAGCTCTGAGCTCTTGTCCGTGTGAAGTGGTTCTTCCACCGATTCTAGTCACTTCATTAGTATCAATGGTGCTGTTGTGAAACAGTCTTTGGGAGTCAGGGCATTCAATCCAATCTCCAAATGAATAGTTGCTCCTAAGAGAAAGCCAGCCCCTGGTTCTACATCTGACATGCCAGCTCTCGCTTTTATCATTCCTTTTTCCCTTTAATAATTCTGACAAATGTTGAACAATTCTAAAACTGGTTCTGTAGCTATGGCCCTCGTGAAATTAAATGCATGTATTAGTGTAATCATTTTACTGACATTCCAGACACTCAGCCACATGACCTTGCAGTTCATTTTAAAGGGCAAGAGCAGAATTAGCATCCTCAGCCAGCTCAGTGAAATAAACATAAACCATATAATAACAAAGGGAGAAAAAAGAGAACAAAACAATAAGGGAAAAAAGAAAAAGTTTGCAAATTTTGAACTCCCCTAATCAGTTGTCTTCCACTAAAAGCTGAGCTTCTGAAAGCTTCTTTCTTCCTTGACTGCCCATCCTAATCATAAAAAATCAGACATTTAATTTCAGAAAGATGCAAAGGCACAATGCACACTTTGATCCAAAGCTGTTTCTTCTTGTTGGACTCCAAAAACTGTTTTCGGGCTTCCAAAGGCTCTTTGCCAGCTCTGATTAGAAGCCACACTGGCTGACACAGTAATTGCTCTATAATCATATCTTCAGTGCCCTGACCTGGTTTATGCATACAATCTATATTCTAATAGCAGTCAACAGGTCACCAGTTAATAAAAATACCATTAACATCCCCCTGTGAGTAAGAAAGGGAGATATTCATCTCACTAGGCCAGTGGTGGACCAATATAATTTCTGTGGCTGTTAGTGTAATTAACTCTGCCGACATGTGGATCTCCCTGGAGGACAATGCAAGCATGGAGTGACCTTGCTGTGAGTCCTCACTGGTGGTATTGTGGTGGGCACGAAGATTTGCAGGGACTCAGGTCAGAGAAGAGAGGGTAGTTCCCACAGCCTGACCTCTCAAAACAAAAGAGAATCTCATCATTTCTAGGACAGTGTAGAGCACACCTGGCTTCAACTATAAAAAAAACAGTCAGGGATGGCCACAGCATGGCCAGCCAGAACTGGCATCCTGTGTTCAAAAGCATCTACAGGGCAGGCAAAGAGAGAGAAAGTGAGCAACAAACGGAGTCAGGTGGGCAAGAAAGTGGTGGGGAAATTAATTTTTGAATGGAGAGGCAGTATTTCTATTCAGCCTAAATGTTATCCATGCAAATACAGTTTGTGTGGCACATGTTACAGCCATTATGTGCAGGTCAGAGGAGTACCGGAAAATTCCACAGGTTTCCTAGAAATACTCTTAGATGTCTGTGTTCCCATCTAAACCCTTAACTGAGACATTTATTGTATCCATGAGCAAAAAGCTCTGTGTATACCAGGAGGCACAAGATACCTTTAAGTAAAAGGGTTTCTAAAATAGGTTTGTGGGACAAGATACTATCTCTAGAAACCCAGAAATTCTCTAGAACCCCAGAAACCAATGTAAAGATCTATGCCAAAAAAACCAGGGGATGCAAGGCATAAAAAATAAATTCTTGAGTGAAATTTGCGCTTGCAGTCATGAAGCAGATAATGTCCCATACAGTGAGTTATGCATATCCTCAGTTTGTAGGTCTGTTCCCTAACTCTTTTAATTGTCTCCCAGTTTTGCTGTCTGACACAGCCTGGGTCCCAGGAAAATGAGGTCCCAGGCTGACACTTGCAATGCAGGCTGCACCCCAATCTCATCCATCTCCTCATGCAGGAGTCACTCAATTGGAGACCAACCAAGACCTAGCAAAATTCATTTCACACACTAGTCCTGTTCCAAGATCAAAGTCAGCTCCTAGCAAATAAATATCCTGCATTTAATTGCTGTAACACACCTCCTCCAAATCATCTCAGCTCCAGATCATTGCACTGCCCGCACAGACATTTACATTCTGCTCCACCTACGCATGTTCACCTGGACCCAAGCCCAGGAGACAGGAATGACTGTTCCCCTCCTCAATTTAGCATCTATCAAAGGTCCTCTTGTCCTCTGGTTCCATTTCTTCCTCACTTGAACAGCACCACAGCACACATTTGGAGACCTCAACTGTTGTTTTATTGCCAGATGAAAGGACAGGACCAAGCGAGAGCTACTGACTGGATTTGTTTCACCAGCTGACAAAGACTGATGCAGACAGGCACTTTAAAGACAGCATATCATTGTCAGATGAGACTTGCCAGCTTTTCACAACATCTTGGTCTCTGGGGGCCCATAAAAGCTCTGATGTTGTGCCACAGTCTGGGTTCTTTCTGACCATTGCTGAGCCCATTATACTGGTAATCTTGACAGCGCTGGACAAAAGTGACTACTATGTAACAAGAAGCTCAAAACCATTTCTCCTTTCCTCCAGTGCTCTCTGTCTGATCTGGGAGCTTAGTGTATTAAACCGTACACAAATTCACTACCTGGTTCACACAACAATTTGCAAGTATTAAGGATCCAGTTTGATTGTAACTGTTGAATGAAATTCGGTTCAGAGGTGTTAAAAGAGGGCCCCTGCTGCTACAGTTTAGGGTGAAACAGCATCCTGCACTGGGTAATGAGTGCTTGGATGCTACCTGCCAGTGCACAGGGCCCTTCATTTTCAGGAGCACTGCGCTCTGCTTAGTCACTTGATGAGGATCCATGTGATCAAATCCATACAGCAACAGACACAAACTGATCCAGAGAAGAAGAGCACTAAGGACCTAAAAGGGACATTGGGAGAAAAGGGCCAGGAATTCTTGAGAGAAAAGAGCAACAAAAAATCAACTGTATCAGGATGAGATTTTTTACATCAGTTCTCACAATAACAGACAAAAAATTGGAAATTCTATGCAGCATAGTTTATAAATGAATCAGCCAGTGATGGCATGCAATATGTCTTTATACACCACATAGTTAACAAGATGAAGGCAGTGCAATCTACGTAGCTGATAAATAGTTCAGGTAGAATCCACTTTCAAAGACAATCAGACGCTGGCTTTATTGTAGATAAAGAAAAATTGCGAACACAAAAAGAAGTATGCGGGACAGAGAGGAATCACTCAGCAATCAAGACAAAAGATCAGAAAGAGAACAGAATGCAAAAAACAAAGAAAGACAGAGAAGGAGAAGAAAACCAAATTAATTAGTGGAGAATATGGGAAGCAAGGGAATGAGGAGGAAGGGATCAGTAGCCCGCATGTTCTCATGCTTTTAGTAGCCAAATTTGGAAGCATTTTCAAACACAGCTACATCCTTAGGGTCTTACTGTGGTATATAAATGTTCACATTTTTCCAAGCTCTTTCATGACTTCTTATCTAACCTCTCAGCATGGCAATTAAAATCTGTCCTCACTACTGCTTTTTCAGTCCTGCCTCCTGTTTGCTTTGCTTGCAAGGTGCAGCATCATTAGACGTAGGGATCACCATCCACGAGGCTCCCTAACGATGTTTGTTAAAGTGCATTTGGGAGAATCTGGCAGGTCTCTTCTGCATCCTCAGCAAGAAGAGCCCAGAAGATACACAATCAGGGATGGTACAGTGCAGGACTTGAAAGGAAAAAAATGACAAAATAAAACAAGAAACAGGATGCATGAACATCATATGTCAGCTCAGTTCACTAAAAATGGTCACTATCAGAGGTAAGGTCAGCTGACTGTACTATGTATGCATACAAACTCTTGTACCAACTACCTTCCTGCTGGTTATACGTGAGGATAAAGGGCTTACCAAAAGGCCCTAGGATCCGCCCAAAATCTGGTAATTGTTGTTTTTTTTTGGGGGGGGAGGAAGTGAGTTGAGAAACAGTAAATTAAACCATGGATCCAATTAAGAAAGACAACAACACAAGTAAGAAAAGGTCTGGATAAAAAAGGGATAAAAATCAGAAATAAAAACTAAATCCCCATAAAAGGGTACTCAAGGTTTTCTAACCATTTCCTAGTAGAAGGATATTTTTAATGGGTTTCTATTAATAAGCGCAATCTAGCTCCATGGGAAGAAATGATGAAAAGCATTTCTTCCCAAAGAATTTCAGTTTCATGGTATGTTCATAAACATGGCTCAGTGCAGGACACTGTATCTGGCTAAGCCAGATAAGCCCAGCTGCAACCTGGGCTAGGACTTGCTGAAGCCTATCAGTGAGGCTGGGACAACAACAAAAAGCTAATAGCCTAGAGAAATGATGGACACCAGGGAAGATTAAAAGTCTGGAAGCAAGAATATTTCCCTGAAGTATGTCAGGTCAGAAAGTAGCAGACTTGCCAAGAAGGAAGGCCCTCAACCTCAAGAGAAAATCTCTTCTTATTTGGTATTTCTATCTGATGTAAGAACCATTTTCCTTTCGGGAAGCACATAATGCCCTAAAACACAGATGAGGGCCTGGCATTTACCCTACAGCCCCGCAGCTCTCAGGGGACATATACAGATACATATGTCTGGCATTTTTTTTAGGAAAAAGAAATCAAATGATAATTTCCTTTCTTTCCCAACAGTATCTTCCCTTCTCTTTCTTTACGAAAGGATGGGCTTTTCATATATAAAAATTTGCTTAATGATAGCCATGCACTTGAATGCTGCATTGCTTTCCTGATCTTAAGGCATTGAAGATTTGTCAGAGTAGCTCCAGCTCAGGGAAGCTGTTCCAACTCAGGACCATGAAGAACAGACGTGGCCCATATCTTCAGCTGTGTTATCTCTACTCTAGTTCTTAAAAAAAGGAAGAGTGATATCTTCCCCAGCAAGCACTGATGAGCCAGGATCTATTACACCAGCTGCATATGAAACAAAGTGGTGATCTCTTTTCCTCCCTTGCAGCTTTGTAGCTGTCTTTGTAAAAATAAAAATGAAATTAAAAACCCCAAAACACAAAACCAGTAAGGATGCAAATACGTTTTTAAGATTTGTTGTTGGCCTTCAGAAAGATTTTTTTTTCCAGTAAAATCTACTTTACTTCAAAACCACTCTAAATAAAAGTAATAGACGAGAAATTTGTCAGAAATATATTTAATGCATGTGCTTATATCACCTTGCTCCACTGGGAAACAAACAAGCACCACATCAGCACAAAAGCATTTCATTGAGTTCCATGCTTATAATGGACTGTATAGTATTTACAGCAGAACTGAATTAGAGGTGAAGTCAACGATCCGAAGCTAATAAAACAATAAATTATAATAATAAATAAAAGCTGTCAGAGACGAGAAAGACCTATCGTCTCCACCAGTATGTCCATTTGCCAAGTACAGAACCGTTCCCTGCAATTTCTGACCTAGAGAGTTTTAAACATCACAAACAATAACATTCCCAGCACTTCCCTTGAGTAGTTCAATTCATCTCACTGCCAAGGAGCTTTGCCCCAAGTGCTGTTCTGAATTTTCTTTTTGCTTGGTTGTCACTATGTTCTCAAAACAATCCCCCACTGGGTGAATCAGAAGTCAGCCAGAGGAAAAGGAATTTAGAAAACCTCGTCCAGGGAGCCCCCTGCACTTGATGAGGTAAGGTATGAAATGTGACTGCAGTGTCCAAATATCCAACAATTTATGAAGGCAGAAAGAGAAACAAAAGCCACAATACTTTTGGGCTGATATTTAAGCTGCTCTTCTCGAAAATGTCTACCAACCCTGCAGGAAGGCCTGAACAAGAGCTGGAAACATCAGGAGCAAAAGGTGGCAGATGCCAAGATGCACATCATAGCTCTGCTATAGCATCAAGGGGACTGTTGTCACCTGGGTTTGGGTGTGGAACCCCCAGGCTGAGGAAGACAGTGTGTGCATTTCTGACTCGCTCTGGGTTATCACTAAAAGCAAAAAAAACAGATTTACAGATGGAAGTACAGTGGGACTGCTCAGTAACCACCGACACATCTGCTTCACAGGTTATGGTGTTACCATGTCAGAGAGTGCTGTGTTTTCCTCCTCTTTAGAGAAGCCAGAGAGATCCCAGCATAGCATCTGCCAGAGCACCTTAGAACCATTCATAAGCACTTTATGCACTTACCTAGAAGAGAAGAAAATAACATACAAACATAAGCACATTACAGCAGGCAGAGCTCCCACCAGCAGCCGCACAACCCTCGCTCAGCCCCCTACCTGCCTGTCACACTGCGCGTTGGGAAGGACCCTTTGTGCTTTGGGTGGCAGCTGAGACAGGGCCATCCCTTCTGGGCTCTGCACGAGGCAGCTACACTGAATATTCAGCGACTTATCTTTTCCCCTGAGGGTTTTGCTCTCCGTGGTTCACTGCTGATGCAAGCTGCAGCCAAAGAAGAAATGACAGGTGCCTGAAATTCACTTTTAGCTTCTACTGCTCCCCCTTTCTTTCACTCCTTTTTGCTTCGATCTACCACTCACCATTTCCTCTCCCTACATCTATGGCTGCTTCATGGTGAGGTTTCATCCTGATACAACAGCACACCTTTTGAGCAAATCCCATTTGGTCATAATTTCTAGCTCAATTTCCTTGGATGCTTCCTTAGAGCTTGGCATTCCTTTTTCAGCTGCCAGCACCCAACAGCCTGTACCTAATTGCGACTGGCAGATCCTCTGCAATAAGGCACTGCTCCTCTCTGCCAGTCTTTTCGGGACATAAAGCCAAAGAGCCTTTTCCAAAACTGGCTCCTCAGCTGACCAAAGCCTTGCAGCCACCAAACATCTGACTTAGCAAGAAGTCTCTAAAATAATTTTTTCATTTCTCCAAATCTAATTGCCAGCTACTCATATCTGTTCCCCAGTCTTTCTCTGTGGATCTAGATTTTTAGTACAGACAGAATGCAGATTGTGGGAAATTAATCCAACACCTAAAGGTTTTCTTCTAGGTAATATTATGTCTCATGCTGCCAGCCACACAAGTGTTACAGCAACAGTTCCTCATGCCAGGAAAAAAACATGGCCTAGCTCTCATTTCTCCTCCCTGCCGTCATAGAAGCACACACGCCGCAGGGCTGGAAATGAGTTAATCAGATGATGCTCTATAAAGTATGCCAGTTTCTGTATAAACAATATTAAATATGATAATTTCCTCCCGTCTTCTTTTTAAGCGGTTGCATTCGCATTCTCTCTCAGTCACATCAACTTGGGGAGGGAAAACAACTGCAAGAAATCTTGGATTATGTAGTTATGCTAATTTACTGAAAAAATCTATAAAAGTCAAGAATACTCATGGATGTAGGAGCCCGCAAATTCATCTTCCTTTCCCACATGCCCTATTCTTTGTTGATCAGAAAAGAAGTGACCTGCTGCCAAACTTCTTCTGAAAGCTTGAGCCAATCGTATCTTTTATATATATAAAAGATTTGGTAATAAGATCAGCGAGTTCACTCTCCTGTTATTTGTGAAGCTCTTATTATTCATGAAAATGTTCACAAATCCCTAAAGCCTCATACATTTTAGCACAGATCAAGTGTCTGAAGATTAGTTCTGGAAAGTGCATAATTCACTTTCTGTTTTTTTTAAAGTTCCTGCCTTCCCCTCAAACATGGCATGCTACTTAGGCAGCAACGGCCACAGCACAAAGGTAAGGAGTTGCAAAGCACTCTGAGAAAGCAAAAGAATGGTCAAAGTTACACTGCCTCAAAACAGCCAATGGGTTGAGAAATTAAGTTAGCATTACTTGCAGAAAAAAAAAAAAAATCTAGTGACAAAATGTTTGCAGAATAGAAAGTATATCAGTTTTGTAATAAGTCTTAGACCACCAGGTCTGCCAGTATAATTCAGTGTACATGGGTCAGTATTATGATTTATACCAGATAGAGACTGAGCTTTTCAATGCATTTTCACCTTCACTAGGAATCTCCATTTACATGAGATGCTGCTCATGTTGATCTGGATGCCAAGGCAAAGTGTAGAACTGGATTGAAAGCCCCTAGGCTCTGCAAACCACAGGCAGCTTCAGGCTCCTGCCCTTCAATACTGAAGCTAGTCAGAGATCTAATTTTGAACGTGTGGAGAACACAGATTCTGTTCTCATTCCACATTGGTCCACCTGCAGCATGAAGGCAGGCGTTATTGTACCACTGAGAGGAACCTCAGTGGTCTGTGATTAGTAGTGATGAACCACACAAGCCTCAGCTCTGATGACAAGCTGGAATTTCAGTGAGAATTATATCCATCTTCACTGAGTTAGCAAAACCAAGCTAGAAACCAGGTTTTCTTGTGGTATTTCCAGATATTTCCTGCTTGTTGGGCTAGAAATACAATGAGAAGGAAAACCTTGGCTCACTTAAGCATGAACAGGCTAAATCTTCTTAAATGCATTTTCTGATACAGACCAGAATCTCCAAATGTTGAAAAGACTGGAGTCATGACAGTTTGGGATTAAGCCCCCTTGCCATTTCCATTCGAGCAGTCTGCTTTTGCTTGGTGGCAGACACGAAAATATTTGAGAGGTTTGCTGCTCCATCTGTTGCCTATCTGCACTCTTCTATAGGCCCAGGGAGCTGAGGAGACCCAGGTACGGTACATAGAGACCCCCCCCCATCCCTATGACCTCGATCCACATCTACAGTAAGTCATATAAGCATAAAGAATTGCCCCTCCATTTGTATAATTCCTGTCTCCTTCTGTTTGTCATAGGGAAACAGATTTCTTCTTGGGCTTTAATAGACGTGCACTACAGGACCCTGTTCTGTCTAATGCCTACTGATGGAAGAAGCATTGATGGAGAATTGCTCTTCAGGAAGCTTCAGACAGACACACAATGTCAATCACATGGGAATCATTCAGACACTGTGGAGCCATTGTGACTGCATTATTGCAAGTCAGCTCACTATTATCTTGGATAATAGGAAGGGAAGATAACAGGGATGCCCTACAGGACAAGGAAAAAATGGATAATTTGAGTAAGTGGATCATCCTAGGGACTGTAGAGCAGACACACTCCAGTGCTTCCATAAAGAACCCAGTCCAAGTGAGCTTATTAACTAGGTGGCAGAGCCAGGTGTGCGACTGCATCTCATCCTTAGCGATTGCATGGTTCTCAGAGGTGCTCACCCAGCAGGGTGATTACACAAACCACTGTCTTTCACCGTCCTCAACTCACCATTCTTGCCCTGGCCTGTGATGAAAAACATTCCCCTGTAACAGCTGAAATAGGGGAAATTATTTCCAGTGTTATCTCAGCTGGGAGGAACTAAATAAAAATACACAGCCTGGTGGTTTAAGGCAACTGTAGTCAGCAGACTCCCCACCATTACTGCTACTACTCTGTAAGATCTTCTGTTTGTCCTCACTCTCCTGCTAATATGAACCACAGTTGCTCTTCCCTGGTCTTGCTACAGCAAGTCCAAGATGCAGGAGGCAGAAAAACCTTACGAGCTTTTAGGGGAAGAAAAGGTGGGAGCTGAAATGTCATTCTCCCAGCAAAGTTGAAAACTACAGAGTGACCAACAGGGTTTTAGTCCAGTAAGTCCCTAAAGCATTGAGAAAGGAAACAGTTGAAAGAAACAGAAAGGCAAACTGCAGTGTGCATCAATTGGCCACAGCATCCCAACCCCTTTTGAAAACTTTCGCAATCTGGCCTGAAATGACAGCAGCTGTTTAGTTTTCAGTCTCCTGATTGGCAGAAAAGTCTCTCCTGGTCTAGTTAGTCAAGGCTTAGCAAAGAACGCAGCTGCTTCCCCTCAGCCTCTTAGATCTGAAGAAGAAACTCCATCCCACAGGGACTCACCAGGATCTGAGGACTGAGAATGTAGTCCTTATTCTAACAGCTGGTTTAGCTATTGCAATTAGCTTTTAGATCCTTCTGGAGGCTTACAGCAACAGCTGCAACAGTTTCCCAGATCAGTGGGTCTTGCCTGTGTATGGGGAGAATGAGTGGCAAACAATCAAAGTCACAGGAATGCTGTTAGAAGCCTTGGAACACAGGCCGCCTCTGCTGTATCCTCTCTCCAACGATACCCAACAACACAGTGTCTGCCGTGTGTGATATCCAGCGTGCCACTGTGGCTGCTCACACTCTGCATCTCTGTGCTTTATTGCCTTGCAATGTCCCCGCTGGTTCTGAGGGCAGGCTCCAAAACACCGGGCTGTTTATCGCACCTCACCGCTCCACACGAGGCACACGGGATCACATAGCCTTTCTCTGCTGTCATCCTCTTGCCTTCCCCGCAGCACACACTCTCTGCACGGCTGAGGACATGCTCACCACCACCACAGGTCTTACCAGCTCGCACAGTCGTGCATGTGGTAACTCAGAGGCTCTCCATCAACAATCCCTCAATGAAGAAAAGCTGTGTACAATGCCATCCTTCTCTGCCTCTCCGTGGCTTCCTATAACAGTATTTCATTATGTTCCTCTCAGACACCTTATATAGCAAGCTAGGAAAGCAGCAAAGAAGGCTGAGAACTGGCACTGGCTGCAGTGCTGGCACATGATCCATGGACACTCTAAGTCTTGCTTCCTTCATGTATGAAATAAAATTCCTATCCCTCCATCATATAATCCTCACATGGGTGAAATGACCTCGGTGTACTGTAAGCTGTCTACCTCAGCAAGAACTGAAGAATCAGGGCCATTTTTTTGTGAGATGATCCATTACCTGCTTAACTTACTCCTCCTTTTCTTTCAAGCTGATATGAAAGACAGACTAGCTGAACAGATTGAAGAGACAAGAGTTGCAAAACTTGTCAGAAGAGTTTTTTAAAAATGCAGGCAATTTTAGAATAACCTCTTTTTGCAGGGGAACCTTCAAGCTCACTGGCTAAAGAAATTCACAGAAAGGCAATAATCCCAGGACATTAGTCCATCTGAAATTAATTTGACAGGTCTAATATAAACCAATTCCCGAATCTCCAAAGGACACACCATCTACAACCACAGTCAGATTTCATTTGCCTCCCAGGCTGACAGTCTCAGGAAAGATGAAGAAGCAAACAAGCCATGGATACTGGCCTCACCTCCTGCTGGTGAGGCTCCCAGTGTGCCCACATCACACTGGTAAGAGCTAGTAGAGTGAAGGTTGTCTGTGTGAAATGTACTTTACCAGGAGGAAGATTCATGTCACTGTGTCTGACAGCAGGCATCTTCCCTGGATATACCTGCCCAGTCCACCTCTGAGGTGACGGAGGTGCTAAGGTGTAGAGGAGACTGGGGTCTGTGGGCCCATGGAAAGAGATTGGGGGATGGGTTATTATTTATATTCTTATAGTTTTTGGAAAAGGATAGACACTGCTTCCCACTCCACACTCTCCCTTACCCCTCCCCTCCACTGACTAGAGTAATGAGCTCCAGGGGGACCTCTACACCTGCCTTTGAAGCAGCATGTTTCTCTGAACACTTTTTGAATTTCGTTTTGTGTCTTGTTTGGGCTTGGTTGCTCTGCCTGTCTCTCTGTTGGGGGGGGTTGACAGCTGTTAGTGAGGCTACTACCACAACTCAGTATCACAGAATATGGAAGAAACAAACAAACTAACCCTAAATCCCAAACCAAGAAAACCTTTGAAGGAAGAATTCATATTCCCCATGGAGACAGCTTTCTCCTCCCAAGCAGTCCTCACCAAAGCCACCACATGCAACTTGAGGAGCAGAAAACGTCTGCAGACAGCTGGTATAATTTAGCTAAGAAAGATAGAACAGAGTTACGCTGGGCAACTTGGTCTGGAGAGTAAAAGTCATGCTGGGGACTTAAGTCATGCTTAAGTCAAGGTTGCTCCTTAGACAAGAGGAGATAAGATCCTTGAACTTCCTTAAAGAACAAGTTAATTCTTTAGCTGCTCATTGCCTAAGGAGCAGTGGACCTAAAACCTCCTTCTTCAACAAACCGTGTCACACTGGCTCAGGAAAAGTATGGTCAGTAGGGCACATCTCTACCTTCCTAACCCATGCAAGCAGACCTCAAAGCACAACAGGCAATACTGAAATCAGAAGTTTGACTGGATGGAAAAGTGGACGTAATGTCTCCCCACTATAATTCAGTATGGGAAAAAAAATCAATTTTGATTTCTCCTCAGTTTTACAAGTACTTAAAACAGAAATGGAGCATGAGTAGAGCAGAGACAGCACAAACTTTTTTTTTTTTTCCTCACACTTGAAAATAGTAGACCACTTATGCCATTCTTCAGAAGCATGGAAGCTCTGTGCTTCCCACAGCTTTTTTTTCCCTTCCTCCCCTTCATCATTGCAACTCAACGAGATAGAGAAGGAACTCAGATTTTATTGGGGCCACTGTGTCAGCTGTGGGGACTGAAACCATGGTGAGAGAGGTGCAGGAATGATTATGGGAGCTGCAGCCTCTGGGAAGACAGCACTGGAGAGCTGTCTCACTCATTGGTGAAAGAGATGAAATGACTGCTTAGGAGAAGAAACAAGTTGCCCATGTCTGCCTGAAATCTCCTCCTGTCTGACTCTTCTGCCCTTGAGACTCTCAAGATAAAAAGGAGCAAAAGCTGTAGCAAAAAGGATCTCCTAGAGTGTGCAGAGCTCCACAGCCCTGGGACTCAGCACTGGAACACATGGGAAGGGAGAAAAGGCACCTGCTCCAGGCTTGTTTCCTTCTCGAGAAAGGAGAGGGCAGAGGAAAGGAACCCATGAAGCTGCTGCTCCCAGTTCCCCACCTCATCTCTATGGTGAAACTTTACCGGTGAAAAACTTGTGCTTTACAATTTGTTTTTACTATAACTATCACAGAGTGATAGCCACCTGAACATTTTAAATGAGTGGCTGGGCAAATAATTATTCTCTTAAAAAAGAGAAAATAAAGAAATCTCTTTCTGATTTCCAGAAGTGGTTACAAGCACTAAATGAAGGTTTTAGACAGATCTCCAGCCACAAAACATGTCAGAATACATTCTGAGCTTTATATTCACTGGATTATATTGAGCACCACATTGTACAAATGGCACACAGGGAGAGCAGAAGAACAGTATATAAATACACATATGTGTATAAAAGCAGATCCCCAAAGTCAGGTAGCACAACCATAAAATACAAGGTTTTCTAATGTAATGAACACTCATCACTTTTCACTGAAATCAATAGATAAAATTGTCAGGATTTGGCCACATTATAAAGAGTAGTAAAATATTTGAGTAGTGATTTGATAGCAAAGGAGGTCATCGAGGTGATAATTAATTGCCTTTTACTGCAAAACCCATGAGCTGTGACGCTTTCTGTCTGCATCCCAGAAAGGGGATGAATGTCTTACCTTCTACAGAGTGCCTTTGAACCTTCCTTTACCCGAGGTAAGCTCATACCTGAGAAGCTGGAGGAATTTTGATCACAGGTCAGACACAAGGGTCGGCATTCCCTGCTGGCCTGTCACTGAGCAAGAGAACCCAAGCGTCCCTGTCCATTAAATGGAAAGAAAAGTCTGTGCTATTCCTCTTGGGGTCATAAAATCAAAATTCCCTAGTGTTCCTTGAAAATCTGTAGTCCTCTTGCAGAATGGCATGAGTTATCATTTGATATTTATCTTGGAGTAGTTCCTAGAGGTCTCAAATCAAGATAGGGACCCTGCTGTGCTAGTTGCTCTGCAAATATAAAACCAGACTCGCCGCTTGTCCCTCAGAGCATAATTTTTGTCCTGACAGGCGATGTATTTATGCCCAGACACAGGACTATTTCCTACAGCCCTAGAACATTTAATTATCAGGGGACTTAACTGGAAGCAGATTTAGGATCAAATATTAAGTATGTACACAATTTTAAATGATGAGCTTTAGGAAACTCAAAGCTATTTGTCATGCTAAATAAACATTAACACTTTCACAGCAGAATCACTCCCCAACACACACACACAAAAATTATCTCAGAATATTTGGGGCAATTTACACCTTTTGGCAATGAAGGAAAGATGGCTGTAGATACCACTTTCAAAAGCCAGTGATCTTTGCAGCCTCTCCGCTTAGTTTTTAAGCTCCTAACCCTTGATTTCACAGAAGTGCTAGGTACTGTACCCCCAAAAAAGGCAGAATTGTGACAGGGGAACAACTTCTCACCCGTGCTGAAAACTTTAAGCACCAGCTGCATTGTTCAGACAATGCTGAATCTAAAATATAATTTAGAAAAGTGGTACATTTAAAAGGTTTTACTGGTAGTGTAGACTCATCAAAAATCTAGGCAGGCAGCACTGGAAATCCCACAAGCTAACCCGTTCTCTTGAGACTTCCAGCCCAATTTTGCAGATTTGAGAGGTTTGGATTAGATTTGAATAATTAATCCAAATTTGTTGGTGCTTCATAGATGAATCAAACCTCCAGCCCTTTTAAGGTTCGCCCTCAGTGCTAATAACCCTCTTTACTAAGCATTAGCATAGAGTAGAACGGTTTAATGATATAAGAAAATGCAAAAAGTAGATTTATGCTGTCAAAACTTTTGTAACCGAAAATATGATGGATTTTAATCAGCTGGATTGTTCTCAGAATGAAATATGAAGATTTAAATAAATCTTAAGTAGGTTAATTTTTTTTTTTTTTTTTTTTTTTTGTGATTCCCACTACTATACTACCAAGGGTCTCTCCACTGAAGAAAAATTCTAATGTTACGGAGGTGGGGACATATATTTCCAGTATTAATAAACGACACCATTCTGCACGCGCTACAGAATGAGTCTCTTTGGCTTTAGGTAAAATAAAATTTGCTTCACACCACAAGAAATGAAGAGCTGACAGGTAGCAAAATCACCAAGAAGTCAGTGCCACACTCATCCTGGGGTACCTGGCTGTGCAACATGCAGTCTCCTTTTTGGTGCTGGTAATCTGACATTGGCAATAAGGAAAAGGAACCAGCTGAGTCATCCCCATGGAGTGTATAAGGCCTGCAAAGGCAAAAGATGGGAGGGAACACACCATCCAGGTGACTGGACCTGGTCATGGCAATGGGGCTCTGTCGGCCAGCTTGGGTTTGTTGCCTTTTCAGCTGGAGAGGACAACAGGCACAAGAGCAGAGCCAGTCTAGGCTGAAGAAGCTTCCTGAGAGGGAGTAAAATTGGCACAGAAACATATTCATGGAAAAGAAAGAGATGTGCTGCAATCAGCAAGGAAGGTTTGGAGGAGGGAATCACTTTGCACAAGGGTAGACCAGTCACAAAGCAAGAGGTGAGTCAGATACAGACTGCTCAAGTCCCATGAACATCAAAGTGACTGATAGGTGTCATTTAATTCTCAATAATTTGGTGGATATTGAATGTTAGTGCTATAACATTTCTCAGGAGGTTCATAAGGTTCAAAGATATGTTAATATTTGCCCCTTGGCTGTGCTTCCCAATCCCAGAACAATCTAAAAGACAGTATGAATATTCTGCTGCTATGGACACCCTAAGCATTTAATTTAAATCTGTCTTAAAAAAGACATGATGTCCCAATGCAGAAATATCAGAAGCTCAATAGTACCATGAATGTCACCACCACAACCCTCACTTCAGCTACTGCTGCACACATGCACAGAGCTGGACACAATGGAACCAGACAAGTCTTCAACACTCACCCACAGGATTGTCATCCCTAAACAAAAATAATGTCAAAAATAATGAGCCAAGACTAAAAAAAGAAATCCCAGGATGGGCTTAAAGTCTGTGAGATTTGAAAACATGAATGTTGACTTTCTAATTTGGAATTTAGTTTTGAGCCTTTATGAATCATGCTTTCAAGTTATTTTTCACAACTACAAGAAGAAAATGGATATTTTCCATTCAAACACAAGAAACCTGTGATTATACCATAGTCACAGAATGTCTTAGTCAGGACTTTGAAGAATATCAGTTATAGTGAAAATTGGAAATTTATGAAATGCAGTAAAAGTACATTTAATATGTTTTATAAATAACACTTCCAAGGAGGCTATTTTCCGGTATTGGATGAACTGTGCAATGTAAAACATTCTTATCAGCTGCACTGGTTTGTAAACTGCATAGAAAAAGACAAGGACTTACATTTCTCTTTGGATTTATTGGAAAGCATCCTATGACCTTTGGATGAAATGATCATGGCCATCTACACATCTCCTCGACCCACACTCCCTAATTTCATATTTGTACCTTGCATATGACGCCTCTTAAAATGAGTCAGAAGTAATGCTTTTCTCCAGGGTAGCTTGACTGTAGCCCCTGTGCCTTTCTGGAGCTTGTGGCAGTAAACACCCAGTTGATTACACAATGACTTGCAATATTCACCTGAGTCACATAGCACAGCTTCTGTCTCCTAACAGGCTAATCAAAAATACATTAAATACCACTCATTTTGAACTCTATTTCCTTGTGCAAGTAAATATTTTTATATTAATCAAAACCTGACAACAGCATGCAAATTGTTAACTTTAATCATCTGAATGCTCAGCAGCAGTGAAGAACATGGGGACCAATGTGAAACTTTGACTTCTAATAAAGAGCATTTTACTTGCTTCCTTACAACTCTGTCATCTCAGGGTGTGAATTCTACACAACACTGCAAACATTTATCCCCACAAACCTATTGCCCCATTTTATGGATGGAGGACTGAGGCAGGGAAAAATTAGCATACATGTGAATTACTGTTAAAAAGCCCCAACAACCATGTGCACCAGGGATTTGAGCATAGACAAGACATTACAAAGTTAAGCTGCTGCTCAGAATACTGGACTAGCTTTCTATGCCATCAACCATGAGCATTTTTTTATCTCTGCTTGAAAGGGTCCTGTATTTCCTTCAGATTACTAAATACCAGAGGACTGGTTTTAAAAAGCAAGACTACTGTAGTGGAATATAGAGCATGGTCCTCAGGAGAATTCAGAACTTTGAAGACATATTTGGTATTTGTGCTTAAAGGGCTTGACAGCATCCTCTTAAACAAAAGCTATAGCTGTAGCTTCTGTTTCATGATTTTTTTTGATCCTGCAGGAACTTGACATGAATGAACGTGACTTAAGCATTTCCCTTGTAAGCCGTCTAAAAGAAAGCCATGAGGGGACTTGCTCATCCTTCCAGAAAGAGTCTGGAGCAAGTTTCAGCACCATCGAATATAATATTTCTAGTACCCCATGAATGAGATGTAACTGATGGGAAACTGGGCAAGCCTTGCTTGGCACCCAAGAGGCACAGCTTTCAGTCTTCGTCAAGCTCATTTCTACTTATCTGCGCGTCTATATACAGTTTGTTGTCTACAAGGATGCTGACAGATGTGGAGAGCCGGGATTGAGAAACTGAACCATCAGCTGTGAAACCACAGGCCCTTGCCAACTAAGCAGGCATTTGACAAGTGACTATTGAGTTTGTTATTTCATATGTAGGAGCTGGAGTAGATTCTCACCTGCTCTGTGGGGTCAGCCACTACTAAGTGCCATCATTTATTCACGTATGTCTACAACAATGATGACTGGCATGTCCAAGGGATGTGAGATGCTTTTCTCTAGTTTGATGAACACTCACAGTTCTTTTAATAAAATGCAGAACACCTCAAAAAGGTAGGCTTGAAAAAATTCAGAAGATATTTTGTAATATCTCTGGAGTTTCTAGGTGAGAAGATTCCAACCAACTACACTCTGCGATCAAGCAAAGAAAATCACCATCATCTGCAGCATAATGATAAAAGATTTAGATGACAACCTTAATATAGGAAGCACACATAAGAAGCTATCTTCCTGACAGCAGCAAAATACTTCTACAGTCACCTTGCCCTCCCTCAATAACTGCTCAATCTGGAAATGGCTCGCAAGTATTTTTTAGGGCTGATACTTTAGTGCTTCAGGACCTACAACATGAGGGACTAAAACTGAAGAGTTCACTGGAGCCATAACTGGAATAAACCATGTGAAGATGCAGTCTACTGTTCCAGATCCTAAGCAAGTTTAGATGTTCTCATTAGCCAAGATGTGGATAGATTTCAATCATCTTCTCAAACACTGACATAACTGGAATGAGACAAAATATCATGCATGGGGAACTTCTCAAGAGAAAGACACATTCAACTTAAAACTAAATTCAGTCACATCTGTCTTGTCTGTAAAAATAGAAGATTATTTTCAGAAGATCTGCCTTTAATATTGAAGAAATAAAAATTATGAAAGAATAAAGTTAGTTACCACAAAAGACATCAAGAACAGGGGAAATACCACAGCAACCTCAAAATAAGAGGTATATCTGAAACACCTCACAGCCCAACAAACTTCTAAAAAAAATTAAAGACCAGACTGACTGAAAGCTATGCAGAAAAAATGTGGGAGTGCAACAGTTTCCTGTCTACCTCAGAGTCACTTTGGGGTCCAGGGAAGCAAATGGCAGACTGCACACCGCTGTCTTACAGCAACAGCACTGCTCAAGGAATATTCTGGCACTGGAGCAAATCTCACCACCTTTTAAGCTCTGTCAGTGTTGGTGTTGCAGAAGCAGTCAGCAGAGGGAGTGAAACTGCGGGAACATCTTCTGACTGCAGCAATGAGTGTTGCAGTAAATAGTGACACACCACAGAAAAGGTGTTGGCACAGTCTAACACGGGTGGGAAAGAACCTTTTTTGGAGGGAAATAGAACACCAACAAACTCCACTGTTAAATTGGAATAAAAAGCAGACTGAGAAATGCAAACAATCTAATGTCATATATATATAGAAAGGGAGAGAAATAAAAAAAGAGCTACTTTATTCCACGTCTAATTCCCATTTTTATAACAATGTGATTTGCTCCTTGTCCCTTCAGCCCATACAGAGTCTCTGTAGGCTTGATTTTGCCCTATGCTGAGCCAGCCACATGAGGCCTTGAGCATATGCAGGCTGCCATCATCCACCCCTGAGAATGCAGCAGCATGATGATCTTCCCAAGGGCAAAGAGTTAACTTAATGGGGATGACTGGATAAGTTATTCGTGCTTCCCCCATCAAAGTTTCAAAAAGTAATTTTCTCCTTAAGTCCAGGGGCTATGTCCACATATATGAGATTAGAGGGGTGGACAGTACGCTGGCTGCAGATACTTACAGCACGTTAACATTTAATTAGAAATGTTTGCTTTAATCATTTAAGGGATATTAAATGTAAATAGAGAGTGTGAGCAAGTGGAGCTGGCTCTGTAGCTGAAAGTGGTCACACAGTTCTACAATGCAGAGGCAGGAGGAAGCAGCAGGGAAGATGATGGCTGTTCCCAAGGACATACCAAGCCTCAGAGGCATGCTCTGGCTGCTGTCCTGCAGGCCGGCAGGATGGAATGAGATGAAATTTTTGAAAGGAAGGTGACAGATGACTCTTACACAGTCAGCAGAGCAATGGGAACTGCACTTTAATAGTAAGAACAGCAGGGAGCCCCCAGCCCACAGTCCTTCTGTGGTGTGAGGGGATGGGCTTCAGCAAGGTCTGTCCTAAGGAAGGTCTGCTCTGCAGCAGCCACCTGAGCAAGCATGTGTTTGCTCACTGCTCATGGGGAAATCCTGCAGTGCAGCACATAAGGAGCATACTGCCTATCAAACACGAGATCAGTCATTTGAGAAAACGGCTTATTTTGGGGAGTGGGAACACAGCCCTCCCAGATACATTGCAAACCTGCTGCTATTATAATTTCACAGCATATTGCCAGTCCACAATCTGGCCATACATCACAGCTTTTGATGGCTCTCTAGGCATGAGATCAGACACCACACAATAATGGTAGCAGAAGATAGATACAATAAAATGCAGTGTGAATTCACTATAACGCAGAGCATTTGATCTTTGAACTGACCACATACAAGTTGTTTTTAAAGGTGCTGTTTTTGGGAAATCAGCCATATTCCGAGAGTGGTAAACATGTGGTCTATCTTAGCTGAAGTATCAGTTATGTGGCTGAAATGATAAGAATGCTCAATCACTCCCAGAATTTCCATAGACTTATAAATACCTGACAACATCTCTGATGCTACCTGTGCATGTACGTACCATCAATGGGCCAACCCATACCATAGTGGCACACAGGGCTTGGCATGTGGCTTCCTTTGGCTTGTACTTCTCTCCAGGCATCCTTTCGGTCACAGCTGTGCCCTAGAAAACTGTCTCAGGGCTTTTCATTTTGGGATCAGCCAAATGAAACAATTGTCACCCCAGAGATAAGGGCTAGACCCGTGGGGAATATGCTTTTTTCCCCCACAAACATGAAAGGGGTGGGGAGGGGGCTGGAAAGCCCAATGGTCACCCAGCTTTCTGTGTCTATTGGACTAGATCCTTGCCCATCACCATGTCCTGCATCCCAACGCTCCTTCAGCCAGCTGTAGTGGGGTGCTGGCAGGATGTGCATCCAGCCTGGCTTGCAGCAGCTGTGCATCAGGAAAAGCTGGCAGGTGAGACAGCAGGGCCACAACTGCCCTCCCATTCCCGCAGCCTGCTGCCCCCAGTGACTGTTTGCTTTGCCCAGGGCTGCCAGGTCCTAGCCTGGGAATAGCTCTTGCTGCACTGATGATTTTTCACATGCCTCACTCCTGGGCCTGCATTATAAATCACACAAATACAGACTGATGGTGGAAATGCACAGAACATCCCATAATGAAAGTGACCCTTGCTACAGCGCAAGGAAGCAGACAGATTAAATAAGAAAGAAATAGGGGAGCAAAGATATGCAACAAGGAGGCTGTCGGAAAGAGGTGAGTGCTGTATGGAGAGCTGCACAGAGAGAGAACAGGGCACCCTCTCACTTAATGAATATTTATTGCAAACTGCCGCCTATTATCTTTCAAAGAATTTTTATACAGTTCCCATGTCTTTCATCTGTTTCATGTTATGGTTTATCTAACTGTGGAAATTGCACGCGTCAGGTAAACGTTGATTTACATGCAAATTGCCTTCGCTAAACTCGCCTTTAAGTAAAATAAGATTCAGAAAATAATTTTTTCTCATTAATTTGCAGTTTCAAAGAAACTCAAAAACACAACAAATGCAAATAATCTAATTCATTTGTAAATATAAAACAATTTGTTGAGATTTAACTTTGCCATATTTTTTCTCCCTTCCATGTGCTTTAAATAAATTGCAGTGTTTATCAAAGACAAATACAAGAGAGATGCTGGGTTGTTCCAATTCAATATTTTCCTGCTCTTTTTCTTTTAAAGGGCCACTATCAGGATAAAGATCTCTGCAAGATTCACTCTTGGAGTAACTGCTGAATGATATAGATTTATATCACACATTCAATTGGTTCCATAAATTTAAACCCAAATGTTACTTCCTGAGATGATACTTTAAAATATTAGAAGTGAAATATAAAAAAAATGTAGGCCTGCATTTGCAAAAGTGGCCAGTGATTTAGGGACTCTGGTTTTGAGGCCTCCTGCTAAAAGTGTTTTGAACAGCTAGTCAAAACATACAAGTCCCTTAAGTTGTCACTTTGGAGCACTTCAAACGTCATTTATGCAACACCACAACTGCCTGCATTTTGCACTTTATTGGCTTGAAAAATGATGCTATATTTGATAAAATGTAGATCTTACAAATGTTTTCCCTGTTTTAGTGTGTGGTGCTGGTTAAATAACAGCCGTATTACATCCCTATTTTCCCATATATTCACTGGAGAAAAATACAAAAGGGTATTCTTTCTCTGCTTTTGTGGGGTGGGGGTTTAATATTTGCAGAGTCGTAACAAGTGCAGTTTCTTTCTCATTAGGTTCTCTCATTGATTTTCAGCATCAATACAATGCTTTTATATTTGGGTTTTTGGACAGAAGATTTAAGGCTATCTTCACTGCTGCTAGAATGCCTGAGGACAACAAATGTGGCAGACTCAAGTCTTCCCCTGAAAGATGAACATATACAGTAACCAGGAGAAAACATTGTTTTAGATCTGAGTGTTGAGCTAAGATTCCCAAAAGATGGGCTAAGTTACCCGTTCCCCCATCAGGTCTTTGAGCAACTATGGGCAAGACAGTCCTCCCACAAACAGTGAGGAAGATAATTGATTTTTGTCATCCTTTGTCTTGTCTAGGTATTGCAGTACTAGTGCTTTGGGCTGCTTACACTTCTCTAGTCTCTTCTTCCCTGTACAAGAACATCCTACTAACCCTACCACACTGGTGATAATAAAAATTAAAAAAAAAAAAAAAAAAAAAGCTTGCTTTTGCTTTAAACGACAAAATATTCCTTTCCAGATTTAAGATGATCAGGCTCTTTAGCAGACATAATATGACTTGGAAGCTGCTCAACCATTTCACCTTTATAACACACACGTTTAAATATGTTTCATTACTTGAAGAAATTTCTCCCAGTTTTAATGGTCAATTTCTAGCACTTATTGTTCAGTCCTCTAATGCAATCCCTGCTGGCATCACAAAAGTCATTTGTAACTTACATGTGAAGTGCATAAAATGTCTTGATGTAATCTTGTTTTACTGCAGACAGGTATCCTCATTATTAAAACATTATTACTACTGCACTTGACTCTATATTCTCTGACAGTTTCTCAGTAGAGAGGCCAAGAGCTAAATAGACCATAAAGAACAAAACTTCCTCCCAACCCAAAGGGTGATCTCTTTGTGCCAGTCTTCAGGGATATGGAAGGAACATTCCTCTGGTAAACTGGAAGAAAAATTTCATCACCAGCACTGTCAATCCAGAAGCAATGTTAAAGCTTCCCAGTCAAAGGAGGAGGAAAACCTGAGGCAGCCAGGGCTACCTGAGTCCTTCTTATCTCACAGGGCTGGTGCAAAGAGCCAGGAGATGGAGCCTGTTAATTATCTGAGTCCTGGGTGAGGCCAGCAGGAGGCTGCCAGTGCTTGTCAAGAGTGCAGTAAAACAGCGAGGGAGTAAACAAGGCAAAGCTACCTCTGCCTGCCTCCCTGGCAAGAAAGTGGTGGGGAGGGAATCAGTGTTTGCCATTGTAGTATTTGCATGCAACAAGAAAAAACATTCACAGTTGTCAGAGAGAGAACTCCTTGCTCGGGCTGTTGAACAGAAACCAAAAAAGTGTTGGTCTCGTGGATCTCCACTAACAGGCTGAGATGTTTGGCCCTCCTACATGACTTCTCCCCACTTTCTCACTCTGTGACCACCTTGCCACCCAAGTGAGGGGATAAAACAAGTGAGGGAAAAAAAATGCCCCTGTCAGATTACAAAGGAAACATTACCAGGCAAGGAGTAGAGCAGAGATGAAGAATGATTTTCAAAAAGATAATTGAACATGTTGTAATTTGCTCTCTTCTGTGTTTCAATTTTTATCAGCTTGTAGCTCATTTTGCCAGTCATGCAAGCAAGTGTAAAAGGGAGGGAGAAGGCACATGGATGTGTGCATGCAGGGTGAGCATGCACGAGTGCAAATATATGAATAATCATCATGAACCCACAGCCTGGGCTGCCCTGTGAGGGATCTTCGGCCAGTGGCTGACCAGCACTGAGCTCAGCTGACATTGTGGTTCCAGCTGACGGACGGAGTGTGTTCTGCCTTGAAGCTGCACCGGTAAGGCCCTTGACTTCACTGGCATACTCTAAATGCAGCCCACCAGAGATGGTAACTACAGCTGGGGTCCAGGGAAACCCAGGCCAAGCAAAAGGAGTTTGTAATCATGATGTAATCAAAGGCATAGGTCTCACAGTCAGACTCTGTGAAATAGAAACCTTTTTGAAGCATTAACACCACTCTTATGCTAATAAATATTTATGCTGCTGACGTTTTAAAGCCATGGAAAAGAACAAACCCATGTTCACAGCCCTTTAACCAACACCACTGTTACACAAATCAATCAAGGTGAAGCCAGCAATCACTCACTCATTTACCTCTGCTGTCCACATTCCCTGCTGGGCTAATACTGAGTTATTCACAGCTGTCTTACATAGTGGGATTAAGATGGAGAATGGCATATTGGGGCCCCAAGTCACACAGAATTGTGCCCTACTCTGAGTCATGTCCCTTTGACAAATTTGGCTCCCTGGTTCCCAGGAAACAGTTACTGCAGATTGCCGCTTTGAAAAGGGTAGACAGCTCTTTTTAACTTAGAAGAGATTTCATACACGTAGTTTGCCTTCCCTGTTACACACCCATAGTCTTGACCTTCTCCTGTGCACAGGCACATGTGTGTACCAAACAGATGGAGAGAAAGAATTCCTGTGCCTCATACTCCGCTTTCCATCCCCTTTCCCAGTGTTTAGGTTAATGGCATTGTGGCCCATGACAACTAATCAATTCACATTACAGTCTCCAGAAGATTACTGTACCTGGAGAGAAGCAGGAAGATCAGTTAAGGCACGTTCTTGAAAATACCCACTGGACTTACTGAGCCCGGCTGCACTTGGGATCAAATCAGGTTTCACTTAACCACAGACCAGAGCACTTGTGATTTGCATGAGTAATTAGAACTGATTAATAGAATGACTTGCTTAATTAAGTTTATCTCAAAAGGTGCCCCTTGAAGACTCATGAATCTGAAAATCCAGAGGCAATTTGTCTTCAAAATCCTTTCAGGGTTGGAATGCTTTCAGCTTGGAACACTGGATGCATGCGTTTCTGCATGTGTGTCTCTGGTCCCAGATTAATCAAAGAGATGGAATTGGTGCACAGAGGTCTCAGGCCTGAAGACAAACTGGTGATTCCTCAGAGAACTCAAAAGGCGCTCTCATCACCCTGAACGAAGAAAGGGTAGTTCATTTGCCAGAAACTAATAAGCATCTCTGCCTGGCAATGCAGGGTTCTGCTGAGCTTTGTTAAATTTCTCAACCCTTCCTAATTTTGGTTGAGGACAGCTACAGTTGCCTGACATACTGGCAGAGCAATCCCCGGTGTTTTTCCTACACAATCGATTTAGACAATACTTTGTTATAGGGGGACATGACACCACAGCGTGCTGGTAGATCTCCCATTTCCACAACCAGCAGAGGTATGTGTACTGTGGGGGAGTTTGGGGGAAGTCCCAACATAGACAAGAATATCAGTTTTCCTAGAGTAGGTTAGAGACCTGGAGACCTTTCCTGCTGAGAGCTTTTGGGTTTTTTCTTTTAATTTTCCCCATACTGAAAGCAACATTAAGATTTTATTTCATTCTAAGTCAGAACAAAGCCAAACAACTTTGACATTTTCTAAGAAATAAAATTTTAACACACATCCAAACATTTGGTTTAGAGAATTGGAAACATTGTATTTAGATGAAACCAAGGTGTTTTTACAGTTTCTTGATTTAGAAATGATACAACAGCACTGTGAATTAATATGGTAAAACCAAAAGGCACTTTCAAATTTAAAGAAAAAAGTTAATTGGAAAAAAACTTTCCAATGGAAGATGTTTGCATTTTTCCAGAGAAAAAATTAATTCCTGCTGGAAGGTGAGATGGAACCAATTGCTGGGGCTTGTAAAGTGTTTTATGGGTGAGTGGAGAATTGCGCATTGTCACGCAATCTCATAAGCCAGAGAGCACTGCAGTGTGAGGGACTCGGTGCTCTCACAGGTACACGAGAGCTTTATGGTCTCTCCTCCCTGGGAGGGGAAAAGGGTGCTGGTGTTCACACAATGTGCCTCACCGAGGATAAGGATGGCTGAGGATCCTGCTGGCTTTACTCTTCAGTCAGAACCCAAAGAAAGTGCTGTCTGCGCATCCACGGCATGAGGCTGGGAGGGGAGATGGGGAAAGTGCTGGCAGCAGAGCAGAGAGCCACATCTCCCTCACAACAAGCTGGGGTGCAGAGCCCAGGCTAATAATCCCTGCTGGGTCAGGGCTGCCTCTGCATGATCGAGTGAGGCACTGACCTGCCCTCCTTCTCAGGGGAGGCTTGGCTTCTGCAAGGAAGACTGGGACAAGGCAGTCCACTGCCTTGCCCAGAAAAGCCTATTTAATGAGAGTTTGAGGATTTTTTTTTCGATATAAGGGTCCCAGGGCTAGGGATATGCCAAGTCACCAGAACAGCCAGGCAGCACTTAAATATACAGTGGCATCTGGAGAGGAGGAGGGTCATTCATAGATGAATTAAAATGAAGTGCCAAGGGAAAAAAAAAAAAAAAAAAAGGATGATGAAAAGGGAAAAACTCAACCAGGTCAATCAAGGAAACGGGCATCTGGAAGAAGCAGTTATTGATCCAGCTGTTAAAGAAACCTTCTGAACCAGATTACCCAGCAGCCACAGACTCCCTTCTCCCCAAGACACTTGCTGTAGTTAATCAAGAAAAAGGTGACATGAGACAAAAGAATAAAACTCCATTTTTCCAGGCTGAGGCTTTGTTCCCTTAGAAATCCTCAAGAGCATGAAATGGTTGGACCTAAAATGATATAGCCAGAAAAAAAACAGACAATAGTTTAAGGATTAATTATGTATTTGCGGAAATCTGTCAAAAAAGGCAAGCAAGATCTCTCTGCCTTTCAATCTTTGCTCATCTCAAGATTTTTAGGGAATAGGGAATTAGCAGGGGAATATTTTCATGCTGTCCTAGTACCATATTGTGAACAGTCCTAGAGAGTTGTCAGAGGATGCTGAATTTAATTTTTCCTTTATTCAACCTAGCATAGTTTTTCTGCCCTTTTTTTTTCCTTTTCTTTGTTTCTCTCTTTGAGAGCTTTGAGACTTCTTTCTGACTTTTTGAGAGCTCCAGACTCTCAAGTACTCTCGAGTGTCACTCCCTTTTCTATTCCAGATTTTTTCCATTTGGCTACAGTGAGAAGATGCACCTGGTGTCGAGAAAATAGTAGGTGATGATTTGGATTTCTTATTGTTCTTTAAATGTCAAGCCTTGCACTTCTGAAGTAAATTATTTGGAAAAATCTAATTTGTGCATCCTGAGTCACAGTGAGTTCTTTAAATGATAAAGTAAGGCTGAACCAAAGCTCCTGATTTCTAATATATGGTCAACTTTGTCACCAGATCCATCTTCACAGGAAAGGGTAATGAGAGGAATTAATCAAGAAATGCCTTTACTCCAGTAAACGTAGAACAGATAAGAGCAACAGAATTGGGATACTGCAACAACAATCCACATGAAAATACTGAGAGTAATATCTTGCAATTGAGCACCCATCAGAAACTTGGATCAGAAAACCCCACACGATTCCCTTCTCAGAGACGAAATAAGGCCAAGAGCAAGGGATAGTGACTATGATTAGTGAAAGATCTTCACAAAGAGTACCCCATTACCCCTAAAACTTAATCTTGCTTCCAGTTCAAAGATGTTCTGTGTACCTGTATTTGCTGCTGTCATGCTGTCACAGGATCTGTTGATTTTCTGGTCGAACTCATAGGAAGTACCATGAAAATGATTTCTAAAGAAGTGGGTGACAGAAGCAGCATACAGCAGTAACTTCCTAAGAAAATCAGCTTTGAAAAGCCTAAATGCAAGAGTCAAGTGGTCAGAGTTCAGACTTACAGCATGCTAATTTTGGTGTTCTTAACTGAAGCGCTGAAGAATAAAAGAGTCTGGGAGTAGAAGTTTCAGGTCCTATGTAACTCCTGGGAAGTCAGGAACACCGTTTTGCTATGGCAAAGAATCAAAATGTGTCTTTTTCATTTCTCTAACCATTTTCCACTTAAACGCAGTGGTCCCCTTCTACCCCTCTGCTTTTCTATTTTAGTGCAAGAGATATGCCTTCTTAGGTCACTGTTGAGTATTACAAGAAGGAAAAGGGTAAATGAGCTTTGGTTGACTGAATGAAACAATACAGACAAAGAACAGAGAGCAGATTGAAAAGGTGACCAAACACTCTTGGCACAGGACTCTAACAGCCTCTTGCGTTCTGATTACGAATTATTCCTACATGTGCAGAGCCTATCACAATCCTCAAAATCACTCTTCCTGTAGTGATCCAAAAGGGATATACCATCCCTTCCACGTGCAGCACAAAAGCACAGATGGAACATTAGGCAGAACTGCTGTGAAAATATTCAGAATTACCTCAAATCTATCCACACCTTCCTTTTTGTCTTCCATCCCCACACCCAAGCCCACCTGTTCCTGTAGCACTTTCAGCTTTATACACTAATCAAGTGACTTTCAGAGCCTTGACATCTGTACCTGCTTACTTGCTCCTAAGCCCATTAGCCCCCAATCTGCAGGTATTAACACACAATCCATGTGCCTGGCTTGAATCTGCACATGGAGACAATGAAATATAAGGTGCATTTGAGCTATAGCTTTAAAGAGATGATGGCAATTCTCCAACTGCACCCAACATTTGCAGGGGTTTCCATTTATCATGTGCACACTCCCTCGTACATGCTACAGCCTAGGCATGTAGGAAAGCAGTGCAAGCACCAATATCAAAACACAGAGGTGCCAGGATGTGCAGTGAACACCCCACTTCTGCATACTGTATCTTTCAGCTATCCCAAAAAACATTTGTGTGACAGTGAACAGCGCTGAGGAACATTTCATGAGTCTTTCTAGTATGGCTAGATATATTCCCACAGCCTTTTTTACAAAACCAGATTTTGATAACAACTGTTTTTGGGTATGCCAATTTAATTCTCCATCCTCTGTTGGCACATATACACAGACTGGAACTGACAGGGGATGCTGTCAGCCAGGCATGATGCAAGCTGGCAGAGCTGGGCATAGGACAGAGGACTCTAACAGAGGCAGGAGATGGATCTGCAAATCCAGGCAAAGCTCATCCTAGCTTTTAAACAGCGATAGGCTCAAGTCAGTAACGCAAGGCTTTCACAAGGTTTCCAGATTTGCATGTACAAAGGATAAACAGGGAATCACAGGAAGTGATACGGGACAAATCCGGCAATGTTGAGTATGGAGAACTCAGAGCTGTAAGAACAAAGAGGGCAGCAAGGCAAAAGGAACTTTTTCGATACTAGAAAGCATTTGACTATGAAAAGCTTATCTTCCTTGTTGACATAAACTCCTAGTGAACTATTAGTACAACTAAAATAAATACATAAGAAAACAGAAAACAAATAAAATAAAAATTTCAGCAAACCCATCCTGTAGAGTCATTTTAGAGCAAGTAAGCACTCTGAATACTATTACTTAATACTCTTTAAACAGCATTTAGGGGAAATATGATTAACATCCTTATGAAAATAAATGTGCCCTGCTGGTGCAAATCTCTGCTAACACTGCCAGAGTCAATAGAGTTCCATTACTTATACCAGTGAAATACTGAGGAATATGGCCCATGATCTCTGCCAGAAAGGGTTGCACTTACAACCTCTAGAAAACTGAAAATGGAAAAACATAGCTAAGAAACAGCAAGGACTGGAAGCTCAAGAAGAGAGGGCTGGGAGTGGAAACTGTATTTCAGAAAACACAATCTATACAAGTTGAGGAGGAAAAGAAAGTGGAAACTGCAAAATGAGGGAAAACAGAAAGGTCAGAAAGGAATGTAGGAGACCTCAAGTACTTGATGAGTCAGACAGTAAAGCAGTGAGGGTCATGACAGGCAGAGACAGCCTGCAAAGATGAGCACCAACTACAGCAGATCACAAAAATTTGGACTGAGATGTCAGAGACAGAGGGAAAGAGCACAGGCCATCAGTAAAGACAAGGTCAAATAAGTGACCATTACAGGAAATGAAGGATTCGTTTGAAAACTGAAGAACAAATGAGGACATGAGGAAAAAAGGCTGAGTGACAGAGGGGAAGGATGAAACTGGTAAGGATAAGATGAAGACTTGAAAACACGGAGACGTAAGACTGGTAAGGCAGCATAATGCTGTCCTGGACATTCAGAAGAGAGGACACAAGTTTCACTATAACAGAGGAAATCCAGAGCAAAAATTTTAGCAATCTTTGCCTCCTCTGGGGTCTCCTGTTCTATCATTTCCATTTTAAATGACATAAAAATACTTCTAATAACCAGAGAAACACTTAAAAATTAAGAAACACTTGTTCCAGTTAATGTGTCTGAACAGTGTGAGTGTGCACACACATGAACATGCAAAAATCACCCAAAAAAAGTTTTCCCCCGGGAGGTCGTTATTATGCAAAAATTACCCTAATTAGGTCATGAATATATTAGTCCGTATTCAGTGCCAACAACAGCAGGGAGAAAAGGCGAAAGAGAGAATTGGAAATGTGACATGCATACACTCCCAGTGTGGTTAGGGGGACTGGATTCCAAAATGCCATTACGAGATAAAAAGGTCACCCTGTAGGGAGGTAATTGGTACAGCACTCGAGCAGCTGATTAAAGGGACCTTTGCTTTTGGGGGTGGGAGGAGGCGGGGGGGGGGGGGGTTAATGTAGGATCTCCCCTGACAAAGTATATGATCTTGATCAAACATCTACTTTTAGGACAATCATAAAGAGAACAGAAGAGGCTGTCACCCTTGACATCCTGTTGAAGCAGATGCATTTGTTTAATAACACCTTGACTTGCATGCTTTAAAACAACAATAAATGCAGAGGGTATTTTTCCTCATGCAGGTTTCTCTCTGCTCAAACATGTGAGCCTCTATTTTCCTATCTCCCATCACAGCTACTGCTCAGACACTGCCCACGATGCATTAATAAGAAGTAAATGCTTTTAATGAGTCAGTAATGGCTGGGGGAGCAGCACAGGGGAAAGCTGCTTCTTCACTCTCTCTCACTTCACCAAATGATGACAGGCTCTCACAGACTGAAGTAACACAACTCCTGGCTTGGCATGCAAGACAGAACAGAGAAGGGCCCAGAAACGCCAATCGTATGCATTCCCCACAGAGAAAGATAAGGACACTGGCTTGGAAGGATCGTGAAACTTAGAAGTTATGTTAAATAAGATGCCATTTAAACTCTAGAAATTATTGGTGACACACATAAAGACTCACTCTTGTGTTTGCAAAGACAAGCAGTCTCACCCCACATCTGGGGACCACAGATTAAACAGCATGAGTAGGAAGTGGGAAAAGGAGAAGGAGGCAGAAGCACAGGCAGCGCTGCTCCTGGGAGGGAGGACAGCAAGAGCATGGAGAAAGATGCACTGCTTTTCAAGCTGGCTTGGGAACCAGTTCAGTTTTATTGCCCCTTCTGCCTCCCCAGTCTGAAGTCCTCCTCATACTGTCCAACTGAGTCTTGCTCCAGTTTTGATGCTGATGGCCACTGGCCTTTCCCCCCACTTAGAATGACAAGTAATTACATGTTATGCTCAGTGCGCAAGCATTTCCAAACACCACCACCTATGGGGCTGAGGCACTGGTAGCAGAAATGGAGGAATGCCTGGGACAGAACGCCACTTGGACCCGCTTAGCATGAACCGCCCTTCCCAGCCAGCAATGACTGGGAGAAATTTAGAAACAGACCCTGATACAGTTTTGTCCGTGAAAAAGAGATTTTAATTCACACAGTACAGACTTGAGCTTTAAGGTGCTACTTAAAGGTGCTATGCTTGAAATGTCACTGGTTTAAGTCCTGCTTTTGATTTACAACTGACTAAGGAGATAACTGTTGGACTGACTTGCTTCCTTCACCACCTAGCAAAAGCAGCATATATGCTGAAAATAGCCTCAGAATGAGCAGTTTTGGTCTATGATTCCTAAAGAATTTTTCAACTACACTTTGAGTACAGCTGGGTAACATTCCCATCCAATGAGAAATATTGACATTTCAACCTTCATTCTGGTCCCCCAGCAAACTGGAAAGTTGAAATTAAACATGTATTGAACTGAGTCAAAATAAAACATTTGGCTCACTTCTGTAAAATTAAGTTTTATGATTTAGGTTTAACTGACAATAAAATGAAGTCTTTCATTTTGATTTCCCAAAAGAAAGTTTCAATTTTCTAAAAAACCTTTTCCCAGAAAATCATTCCCATGGAACATTCACAACCACCTGTAATTTTCAGTGATACAGAAAATAGCCACTGCAACTCCACACAATACAGTACTGATCACTAGAGTCCACGTAACCCTTAAAATGCACACAGTGTGACTAAAATACTAGATAAAAGGCAAGAAAAAGACCCCCCCCCCTCATTCTCTAGACACTTCTGATATCTAGGGCCAGAACTTAGCAGTTTCAGCTACTGCTTTAAGACACTATAAACTTTGGCAAACAGAAGGGGTCATCAAAAGCCAGAGATTTAAGATACAATGACCAGTCTCTATCAAAGCATTAGTTTCTTCTTCAAAAATAATCTTTCATTTTCCCTTGTAGAGTTCAACAGTAAACAAATCCAGAGTGATTTGTCAGTGGAATATGAAGGGCCTTTTAATTTCTCTCAAAATCAATGCAGAGAAGTTGTTTGTAAATTTAAGCTGTTTTAAAAGAAAAAAGGAAAGCAGGCGGCACGTATCACTGCATCACTGTTAGGTATTTTTTTTCATACACTTTAGTTACTATTCACAATTTTAGATGCTTTTATAACTTACATACCTGTTATAGCATCATTTCTGCTTTCCAAAATCTTATTTATATGTTGCCCTAGAAAATTTTCAACAGAGAAAGAGCATTGCTATAACCCTATATAGGCATGGACGACAGTGACATTCATTATGGCCACTTTAAGGGCACTCTATGTGCCCAAGTCAGCAGTTGAATACTTTTTTTCTTTTTTCCCTAAGAATAGAAATTAGGAGAGAAGTCCAACAGAAGGCATATTCCTAAATCCTTTGGAATGGAGATGTCTCCCACACCTGCTACATGCTCCTTTAACATCTCCACAGAGGCTTCAACCAACCTCCTCCTCTTGTATCCTGCAAGCCAGAAGCACTTTGTGAAAAATGGAGGGTGTGCAGGCAGGCACAACAATTCTGAACAGGGATACAGGTGTTGTGGAGATGCTGACAGTGTTTCAGAGCTAAAGGACAGCCAAAAGGACAGTCATCCATGGCGAAAGGAGAAGAAATGACATGGGCTCCTTTTCATATGCTTATTTGGTTACTTGCCAGTTATCCTCTGAAAGAGCAGAGGGGGAGGCTGGGGGAAACTCTCTTAAAAGACAGGGTTTGTTTATACACAAATTTAAACTACACTACTAATTTTTCTTCCAAACTGGCTTTGCAGCAAATGTTTAGCGCAGAAATTGTTAAAATATTTGGCAACCTGTTTTTCTAACTGAGAAGCTGGCCATGCCGTCCATCACTAGCAACCTCTTCCATTTGAACAAAAATCTGAATCTACAGAACCTTGCTGTGCCTGTGCCAAAAGCTGAATGCAGACCACAGGAGCAATAGAAAGGGAAGAGTACTCTGTGTCTCTCTGATGAGAGAAACAAAGCGACCTGAAGGGAAAAGGTTGCTTACACGCAGTCTGGCACCTTGTGTCCCAGACGGTACTCAGCAACTAGCAGTGTCTGCTCCATGTAGGGATGAACAAAATCCTGGGTACACAGCAAGCACTGATACCAGCATCTCTAACGCCAGTCCCCACAACAGACAGGCAGGCCTGGAAAGCGCTCAGACATCCATGTGGTGCAGTTCATACAGCATTCCAAAGCAAAGCTGGGCAGCAGTGTACCACAGAGCACTGATTTCTCCAAGTCTTTATGAAAACAGGACAAATAATGCCCCCTTTCTGCCAGAGCTATCAGACAGAATGAAGAACTCCTACTATGTTCAGCACCCCTATGTTTCTTTCTTAAGCAGTTATTTCTTAAGTAAGGCAGGCCCTGTGGACCACTCAGCTTTACTGGGACCACCACCATGTGCTGCCTTGTCTGTCTGTCTGCTCTACCAGCTGCTGTTCCCTGACTTAGACCGCATAGATGGCTCTGAGGCAGCGAATAGTTTTTGTTCTCTCCTGTCTGTCTAAGCTTCTGCAAGGACTAAATATTGACAGCTTTTGAAAGCACACATGCAAGGCAGCATTTGTTCTCCATTAACAATGTTGTTAGAAGACTGCCTGTGCTGTGCTATTCCTCACCACCCGGGATTTCATGTTACTGACATGTAATTTGCATAATTAAAGTATACAAAGAACATAGATGCTGCAACTGTATTGAATACCCCAGGAGTTGACATTTTGGACTGAAATAATGAAAACTGGCAGGCTTTCAACAAAGACCTAATAGGTATATTCCATCCTAATTCCAAGCTAATAACTCAAAGAGCTGCCCCCTTCCCAGAAGTGAAACTCTGAATTGATGTGACCCCTATTTTGTCCCATCAGTAACTGCAGAGTATGCAGTGCTAGCACGTTTCTACTGCTCATCTGCAGCTAAAGGGGCTTTTGCAACTTGCCTGCATGGGTGCTACACTTGATACTTGCCTCCATCTCTGATACAGAGGTGTCAGATAACTTGTGGAATATAGTCCACCAGTGCTAAAACCCACAACCTGGGTGAGACAGCTACAAAGCAGTGTGCTCGTACAGCTCTTTTATGCACACCCTTCTGAGCAGCTTTCCAGAGTCTGAAAATAAAACATGACCTCAGAAGAGTATTAAATAATAAATGACTGTAGAAGAGGAAAGACTAAGTGGTACAGGTAGGAAAGAATCAGAGGGATAATCTGAGATAAGACCTGAAATGAGACTGTAAGTTGACAAGTGGGAAAAGTATAAAATATCTACTCTAGATAAGATCAGGAGTGGATTTACAGTGGGCAGAAAGCTAAAGGACCAAACTCCTTGGTCCTACACTGGCTAGTGCTGCAGAAGTGTAGTACAGCCTCCCACATAGGGTCTGCCATGCCCCTGTGTGTTTTCTGAAAAGCAAAAGCTCTAGCTAAAACAATGAGTGGCATTTCACTAACCCTGGTCTCATAACTCTGTATCTTGCGCACTCATGGACACTTAAAAGCCACACATGTAGAAAAAATATATTAGAAAACCACGACAAATGACAAAGATTTTCTCCAACAACTTCCAACTCTTTGCTTATATCTGATATTCCCTTAGTGTTCCCTTTACACGCTTAATGAAATCATATTCCACCACAAAAGTCAAAACAGATATAGATCATTATTGTACTTCTGCAAGAACTGGGCTCCAACATCGGAAGCAGTGTTAGAGAAAACCTTGGGGTGAAATGTAATTTCCAACCTATTAATCTAATTCTGAAAATACACAAACAAAAACTTCCCATCAGGCTGACGAGTTGTATCTCTACTGTTGGCTTCATCCAGCCTATACACCCAGAAGTTATCAAGAACTCCAAAATCTGATTAAGTTATGCCCTCAGGACACTGTACCTCCAAAGTCCTTCTTCCACTACATAGATGACCATTTTAGCCTATTTCCTCCATTAGGGAGTCTTAATAGCATTCCCACCCCAGGCATGGAGCAAAGAAAATAGTCCCCTCTAGTAATGCCCTGAGAGCACATCCATCTTGTATAACTAATAGGGATGAGAATACTTTTGAGGATCAGGGTCGCAGCACATATTCATGTTTCTACACTAGATCAACTTACCATATGGTTTCCTCTATTTTGCAAGTGGGGAGCAATGCATTTCACAACCATAATAACTTATCATTGTTCAGAAAGTATCACATATGCTATTTCTAGCAAAAATTGATTTGACATGTGCAAACATCTGTTTGGCTGCAGCATCCCCACATAAGTTTTCAAAGGGAACCAGGACTTTCTTCTGCAAATCTATGTCTCTAGCTCAAGGACAAATTTTTTTCTTTGCTGCCAACCTGGTCTCTTTTAGTGTACTGACCTCTATTTCTGATACTTTGGTAGTTTCCTCAGTACCACTGTTCATTTGAGGAACACTAGAAAATATCTTTGACCTCTCTCACAGTTTTCAATCCCTAAATGACCTTCAAGTATCATTTTAATCATATTTCCCTGCAACACATTTCAGATCATCATCATGGTGCCCTTAAACAAAATCCTTTGCAGCATTGAGAATTTCTTAATCCTAAAAGGGACCAGGACCCATAAACTTCTGGCCAATAGTTTCACCAATTCTCTAAAAGGTCTAGTCCTTAATTATATTATCAGGACAACTCCATATTTTTTTGGTAATAGAAAGGTTGTTGAAATTTTTTTCTTTAATCGTATTGACATATCCTTGGTTGTTTGTACGCTTTCTTATAAATCTTTCTTACAAATGCTCAAGAATATAACTGCAGCCACCAGACCTCTTCCTCTGCTATTCAATTTGCAAGTCATACATTTGCAGCTGGTCAGAAAAAATAATCCCTCTACGCCTGGCAGGCGTCTGCTCAATGCTTCCTGGAAACCACAATGAATTGCTCGCAGTCAGTTTCAGCTAATACAGGCCTCCAACAAACACATCCTGGAAATTTTTCATCGCCATGAGCTAAGCTAGGACATCCTTCTCAACTTGTATATACTGAGATTCAGCTTTTGCTACAGCTATGATACATATCTCACTGGCCTTCAGTTTTGAGGACATTATATAGATAAATGCTCTGGTACCCGCTCTAGTAGCTTTGTATTTAACATTAACTATTACCTGTCTGTTAAGACCTTGGTCCTTAGTTGCCATTTATTTCTCTAACTCTTCATAAAAACGTGCATCCTATCTCTCCTGGGCATCTCTGGATGAATCTGTTCTGAGGCTGTTGATCAGGAGAGCCACACAAAGCCATCTGCTTACCAACCTGCACCCTCCCTCAGTTCATTAGGGTAGGCATATCATTGACAGCTGGAATCTTTTTCAGATCTGTCTGTAAAATTTCCCAGTTACTGTCTACCCCACAGAATTTACATACTCCCTCGCTGTGGCAGGCATCCTTATTAGCTTCTCCAGCATCATCCCAAAATACAGTTTCTCAGTGGATGCCAAACGCAACACAAATTGGTGCTATTTTTTTCCAAAGTGCCAAGGAGATGGTTGATGGCAAGAGCACATGCCAGAATTTTGCTGATGCCTTAATTATAGACAGATACTTGGAATTAGTCAATAACTCTTGTAAGGCAATGGAAATTTTTGCTCTTTGCATATTGCTTTAATTGTGTGGGCCTTAGACACAGGTGTAGGGAACCATCTGCCTCTGTCAATTCTTTCAGTTCCTGCGTGATGCCCAGAGCCTACTCAGCTCCCTCTTTATATCTGTTCTCTAAGGGAAAAGAAACTCTTCTCAAAGGAGGGGAAAGAGCTACACACCTTTGCCAACTCCATCAATGGGGGCCTTTTTCAACTCCAAAGGGACATGCCCAAGCTTATCTTTATTTAATTTCCCTCCACTATATCTATCATCTTGATGGAACCAATAGCCTGGCAAAGCATCACTCAGCAATGATACTATGAGAAATTCTATCCTTTCCTCACTGTTATTTGCCCAATAGGGATTGGTATCCTTATATTTTAAGTGTTGGCTGAGTCATTAATTTCTTCTGTCTTTTCTTGTGTGTCTCAACTCAATATGGAGCCCATGTATCAAAAGGAGGTGTGAAACAGTTTTGTAGTGAAAAAGTATGCTATGGAAACAATATAGAGTTCAGAGCTTGACAATAAAATATGAGAGGTACACAACATCAAAAGTATCATTTATATCACCCAAATTATCCACAACAAGCACAATGATTAGATTTTCTAAAGAACTCCCAATTTATGGGCTGATTGCAAAAGATTAGCAAAATTTTGGTTTCTGAGGTGATGAGAACACAGTCAAGTCATTAGCTAAGAGTGTCTTTTTCCCATATTGCAGGGTTTGTACTTTGTTGAGCCAAATACGCCACTGGACCATTTTCTGAGAGGGTCAAGCAACTTGCCTTGAGAAGTGGCACCTTTAATGGAAGTCTTGGAAACCAAAGAACCTGCATCCTGAAGCCATTGCTCAACCTGCTGCCATAATTATTTTTTAATACTCAACTGTCATAGTGATAAGGGGAAAACAGAGCAGGACACTGAGTGTTTTCCCTCTCCTGCGGCATCATTCTAGTGGCAAAGCCCATTATAGAGTGATTACAAACCCACCTCTCTTTGTCATACAAACAAGTAAAAACCTATTATACTTTTGCATGTGAAGGTTTAAGTCAGATTGACAACTAGAATTTATTCTCAAATTTTTCAATACATTAATCTCTTTATGAGTTAAAAAAATAAGGACAGCTTTTTTTCCCCAAATTTTTGTGAAGTGTCTAATGTTTCTTTGTGTCCCTCTGTCAACCCAATAAAATCACATTATATCACGGAATCCAAAACTTAAGTAGATTTTACTGACTATCCTCCAGGCAGCTTCACTGTTCATTTTTAATCCATGTAGAGTGCTTAAATACCACAGCGATAAGTGTTTTATACAGGCATATAGACAGATGTTGACATTGGATCATGAAACAGGCGGTCTTCAAGGGCAGCAATTGTAGAATTTCTTAGAAATTGCCATCGTTCAGGAAACAAGACATGATTGTCCATCATTATAGCTGATAGAGAAAAAAAAAACTTGTGGAATAAATATATTTTGTGACAGCACCTGTCATTGGTGAATTCTTTTGCCCGCCACATCAAAGATAGCGGGTGATTTATGGAAGACACTGGATTTCTGCTGACAGTTTTCCATGATTCCCAAGCCGCTAATAGAGTACAGATACTGTTTTTCAGTTCTCTCTAGCCTGGCCAGCACTTTAATTCAGTATTGATATTTAATTTGTTCCTTTATTAGCAATCTGGTGACCCTTCAATCCCACTTACTAAGAATTTAACAAATTGTGTCTTTACTTATTAATGGAAGAAGAAAAAGTAAATGTGAAGTAAACTGGGAAGTTCCATAATCAAACTATTTTTTTTTCTTTTTTATTGTTTTTTTTTATTTTAGACCTAGTTAAAGTTGCTAAGAGATGTAAATACCTCCTGTTCCCTTTGTTTACAACCAGCAAGAAGACTTGAAGTAAACAATTTAAGGTGTCATAAATTTTATACTATGCGCAGTATAAGCTCTACATTATGCCAAGGAAAAAGAAATACATATTTAATCTCTGCAGAGAGAATTTAGCCACTGCTCACAACAAATGCTCTAGTGCAATGGCAAAATAAAACTAGAGACAGCCAAATCAATTCTCAGACTTTTTTGAAAAAGGAGGAAAGAAAGTAGATATGGAAATACTAATTGCCATGTTAGCTTTTCCTGCAGATCATGAGCCTTAAGACCTGGAACCTGCACTTTAATTTCTAGCAAGTGTATTTCTAACCCTTCTATCTTCCGAAAGAAAAAGTGAACAAAGTGCAGGCCACCCCAATGAAGTTCTTCTGACCATCTGTTTTCCTATTTCCAAAAATAGCAAACATCTCTAATCTGAAAATTATGGTAACTACAAAAGTTAAGTACGATGATTTAAATTCCCCCTTTACCACCTATTTCACTGTTGGGTTACTTTACTGGTGTCAGCTTCTTTGTAGTCCCAGATAATCAGTTCAGAAATTGAACAGCAAAATAAACTACGTTAGGAAAGATACTGCCCATAATACATTAATTTTCTATCTAATTCATTAAAATTCTATTTAAATGAAGCTGAAGCATAGTTTCCTCTCTGTCAAAACAGATTTTAACAGCAAGAACGGATCAGGACTGAGTCCTAGACAACCTACAATTGCTGTACAGAAACACTGTTATTTCTGCTTCGGAAGGCTCATTTTTTCCAGAATAGCAGGCCTTTGGTTTGATGGCCATTTTATATGTCGGCAACTCCAGCTTAAAAGGGTTTTGATTTTGCTTTTCTTTATATCAAAGTGAACAAATTCAACTGACAGAATGACAAAAATGTTTGTTGGAAGGGGACCCTGGAGACCACTTGGTCTTATCTCCCACTCAAACCTAGATCAAGTCAGTTATGGATTTGTCCAGCCAAGTCTTAAAATCCTCCAAGTATGGAGATGATGCAACAATCTCTGTACCTTTTGTTAGGCAATACTTCCCTCCCAGGGATGAAAATTTTTATAACATTTCACCTGAACCCTGCATCTTGTAGCCACTCTTTAATGTGGTTTAACCCCAGTAGCAACTGAGTACCACACAGCCCCTTGTCACTTCCAAATTGCAGTGGGGAGGAGAACCAGAAAGAAAAGATAAACCTCACGAGTTAGGACAAGAACCATTTAAAAATTGGAACACAACAAAATAAAATATTAAAACTAATAATAAAAAATGTAATAAAAATAAGCAGAGGAAAGAGGGGGGGACTGAGGGCGAGTGAGAGAGAAAGAGAAATATTAACCCCAAGAGAAACAAGTGAAACAATCTATCAGCTTACCAACCACTAAACAAAGCCCAGGCTGTTCCCTCCCAGACAACTTCCCCCAGTTTTTATACTGAGGAATATCTCTTTAGCCAGTTTGGAACAGCTGTCCTGGCTGTGTCCCCTCTCTGTTTCTCACACATCTGCTCACTGGCAAGAGCATGGAAAGATGACAAGTCCCTGATTTTGAGGAAGCAATACTCAACAATAACTTAAACATCAGTGTGTTATTGTGGTAACTCTCATACTAAATCCAAAGCACAGCACTGTAACAGCTACTAGGAAGAAAATTAACTCTGTGTCAGCCAAAACCAGGATATCCTTGCTTTATCACTTGCCATCCCTGGGAAGAGCTTGTATTTGTTATTTTTGCTACCCAACAAGGAACTAACAGTTACTATTTCCCCACTCTACTGCCTCTTTCCACCAGATTAAATTAACAGAATTCCCTCAGTTTTTCCTCATCATCTATGCCTTCATGGTTCCTCAACACCTTAGAGGTCCTCCCTGGTTTCTCAATGCTCCTGTAGAACTAGGAAGTTTAAACTGGATATAGAATCCTCAAAGAGGCTCAGCATAGCTGCATTGGGGAAAATGTTAATCACATTTATATTGGGCTACAGGAAGATGATTGTCTTATTCTGCTGGTTCATACTCAGCTATTTTCCCCAGGTCCTTCCCTGAGGGGCTGATACTCTAAGAATGCACTGACTATGGATTATTCTAGCACAGAGGCAGAATTTTTCCTTGCTGAACTTCATGGCATCACTGTAAGCCCAGTTCTTAGGTTTCTCAGGGTCTCTCAATGGAACTTCTGACATCGCAAAAGCACACATTCGTGTGACCACTGCCCTTTAAGGCATTACCTTCCAGTCAAAACTAGAAAACCCCTTCTTGCTCATTAGGAACCCAAATGGTAGAGAAGTACAAGGTGGAAGACAGATGAGACCACTGGAGAAGGAATCATTGGCAAAAAAAAAAAAGGCAAGGTTAGACAAACATAGCTCTAGATGGACTTTCTTTATAAAAGGTGAAGCAATCAGGAGCAGAGCATTAAGAGCAATGCTTCCCTCCTCACTTTAATCACAATTTCCATGCTATGAAGGGCAGCTTGTGGAACTAGTTGATGTCGCCTCAGTCTCCTGGGATGAACGTGGTGTTACATGACACCTTAACCCCTTTGCTCTTTCTATCAGCTCCTCTGTCAGAAAGGGCTGTCACTCAGAAGATGAAATATATTTACAAATTAATTAACTTTGGCCAGTGACTGAAGAATTGGATTTCTACTAACAGGGATTCTGTCTGAGTGATGGATACACAGAACACTGGAGGAATAAAATACTAGTCCTCCTTGCCTCCCAAATCTGAATGCTCAGCAATCACACCACCTTTCCTTTCATCAGTCTTTTTTTTTCCTCTACACTGTCAACCCTTCTCTTCTCAAAGCCACTGGAATTTGTTTTAGTAGATGAAGGTACATGTGTACTGAAAACAGTATTTGATCTCTGAAAACAACTCTTCAACCCATTAAACAGAGGCCCATTACACAGAGAGCTGTGAAAGGCAAAGCAGAGTTGGTGGGGAGGATATGGGATTAGCTGAGAATAAGACTGAATAAAACAGTTTGTGATTTTAGGACCTGAAGCAGGGACAAACCTGCACAGAAATGTTCAAGGCACAATCTGTATATTATGTGGGCTGGAAGTTTCATTTTGTTCTATCTCATGTAAAACACAAGCTGTTTGTCAGAGGGACTGTATTTGCCCAGCTAGGGAGGTGTTAGAGAATACAGGCTTGCACACAACAGTGTGGGAAGAACAGGTGACTGTTCTGATGGTGCTAACAAATCTGAAAATAAATTACGATGTGATGCGGGGCTCACAGAGCAAGGGCTATCATTTAATCCTGGAAACAAACGGTGCTGCACAATTCAGACAGTCTCAGCAGAAAGGCAGAGGGGGGCTCATGGCCCATTTCTTAGTCACTCACGGAATGAAGCTTCATGTGGCAAACATTGCAAAGACAGGCCTTCATCATACTGCTTGTTTTTCATACCCCCTCTCTGGAGTGGGAAGCCTTAATGAGCTTAATTTTGCTGTACAACTCATTAAAGCAGGAAAGCAGAGGCCCAGACGATTTGAGTTAGCAGGAATTCATTTAAAGCAGACCTTACAGATTAGTGATACTTCAAGTATATAACAGATTACAAATAAAATAAGCTTACTTGCCTCGAAGACCAAAATAAAAAAAGAGAAAAATCCAAATTTGTTCATCAAAGAGAGTGTTCATTATATAGTGGAACGAAATTCATCTCCAAAATCAACAAATGTTGATCCAACAGAACATCTGATGTTTGTAAAAGTTTCTTATGTCAGCTACAGAACTAATAAATTTTGAAACATTTTTGCAAGGGTTGTTGTTTGCCATACTATCCTTATAGACTTAAATATCAAGAATTAGGTTTTTCCCTCTGTGAAATCTCTACAAGATTCAAAATGGCAACCATTGTTTTTTCTTTATTTCCTGCTCCATATTGTCAGGTGAAACCAAAACATGTTACGAGATAGCTACTGTGTTCTACTTCAGAGCTACATAATGAAACCTCTTTTATCTAATACTTGTACTTTCTTATTTGGTAGAAGATATTTATGTGGTATTCTTTTTATATTTAGAAAGGTCATTAAAGCAGGAGTTAGGTAGACAGCAATTGACAAATAATAATGCTACATTGGAAGTGGGGTGGACAGAAAAATATTCAATATTCAACACACTGTAATGAGTGAAGCAGCACAGTGCAGTGGGTAAGGCCGACCTCAGAGATCCAGAGCTGATTATAGTTAGGAGATTCTATTCCTGGGAAGATTATACAGATGAACTTCATCAAATGTAGTCACAGTTGGCCTCCCTTTGTCCATCCTTCCTGTCTTCTGGCAACAAACACCTAGGGGGAAGGGGTGAGTGCCACAGTGCCACATGCTCTCCAGCAGCCTTTGGCAGTTTAAATAGCTGTGAAATTTTGCATTGCAGGCCACCAGATGTGCTCTGGGGTGAGACCCCTTAATCAGGACGTGCTGTATAAATGACATAAGCTCCAGCTAGAGCTTATTCCAAGGCATCTCACAAGCACATACACAAACACAGGCTTTTTCTTCCTGTCAACTGAAAACAGGATGCATTAGCACTGAAGTCCAGCACAGGAAGAAAAGGCATGGAAAGAACAGAGACATTTTCTGCTGGTCATGTTGCTAGGACAGTAAAAACCCTGATGCTTTAAGTCCTTGCAGAGGCAAATCTTCAGCTGCTTCCAAACATTTTTTAACACAATTTAGGAACTATATTTATCTAACATTAACTAGAAGCTGCAAGACTCTGCACTTTATCAACAATACTGTGGGCATGATTGAATTGATTTTATTGTTTGTAGGAATATTCTCCCACATTTCTCCAGAGTAGCAGAGGCCATGCAGTAAGACTAACGGAAATGAGACTCTTGACCTGAAAAGTGAAAAAAAACCTACAGAGAAACACTACATCCAGTGCTGGGTCAGTGGCAGAAGCACAGAAAGAAGAAGAGGTTTACCAAATTTCCAGGCCTTTTCTGTAAAGGCTGGTAAGGTAGTTAATGTGTCAGTGGATGTGTTAAGAAGCAAACACAATTATACTTTCTAGAGTAATGCCAGGCAATAACAATTTCCATGGTGACAGACTAAGCCATCACTTGCAGAGGTTTTTTGCAGCAGGATGGGAGGGAGAGATGATAGTCTGATAAGCTGTCAATAGTAGTTCATTATGTATTTTTGACCATCAGCCCCTTGTAGGGAGGGAAAAGCAGCCACCCAGCCAGGGCAGGTATATAATCTGATTGATGCTTCACATAAGTGGCTTTCAAAAACTTGACTGAGCATGAAATCTCATCATTAAAGTTTATGTCCTGAGTGAGTGGGGAAAAGAAAAAAAAAAGGAAAGAGACCAAACCAAAGGGAACTAAAGCTGACAGAACAATGGCAAATTTACAGCTAAACATCTACTTAAACATGATTTCCAAAGCTAATCACCCAACACCAAAACAGGTTTCTGCCTCTGAAGGAAGTTAAAAATGAGGCTCACCCTCTCTCCCTGTGCAGACACATAAAAGAAATCAAGAGTAGTAAAATCAAAACCCATGGGATCCCTGGAATGCAAGTATCTGCTCTATTTTACCAGAGAGTGTTAAAGCACTGTAGAACAATCAGGCACAAATAATCTAGGCTATCTATATCCATTTATTCCATGCTTAACCCTCTGCTTTTCTCCAGTTATTCAGAACAAAGGAAACCGTTTGAGTGGCATTTTGAACTCTGCAATTTCTTTCTTTCTATCTGCTTAATATGAAATAGGTCGGAGCAGTGAGGAATCACAGACACGACAACACTGCATCCATAAGGTCTTTCCTGCCAGAAACAGGAGTTAAAGTATCAGGAATAAAAAAGCCTATCAAGATCACAAAATATTCTTACGTAGCCAAGTCTCAAAGGACTGGAGAAGAGTAGAATATTTCAGCAATATTCATTCTGATTGGAAAACAAATTGGTGTGCCTTGCTCTGCTTTCCCTTTTGTGTTCTTTTTGTGCAATTATTCCAGCTAATGAGTTTTCTGGCAGAAGTGTTCACAGAAACAGCAATTTTTAGTGGCCATTAGAGATTATTTGTGAGAAAATTTTTAATCATAAGCATTCACTGTGTAAATGTGCTTCAAAGGCCTAGGCTCATCCCATCAGGGACTAGCACTGCCCCAGGTAACCAATATGTGCAATCACAGCTAATCAGTCAGCTCTGATTCCAAATATTCTCAATAAGCAGATCATGGACAAGCTGCAACATAAAAATTATTCTTAGATATTATTTGACAAATGGTTGTCAATACTGAATAATTCAAGAAGATCCCACATTGTTCATACACAGTTCCCAGAGAGAAAGAAGGGTGAAGGTTGTTTTATAAGTTCATGATGGATTCTTCTACTAGGGCTGCTCAAAACACCTGATGAGTAACTCAGCCTCTCATATTCCTTCTGAAACATGAATCTTTGAATGGCCACATTTCAGGAGAAGGCACTGGTTTTTAGATGCTCCATTTGCAACTAGAAAAGTAAACGAGGATCTGAGAAGGACACCAGGTGGAATTAATGGCATTGCTATCCGTGCAAACAGTCTGTGACACCAAGACACTCCTCAGTAATGCAGAGTAATTTCTGCTGATGTTTGGCATTAGCAACTAGTTTGACAGAGACTAGAAAGATTATTCTATGTGCTTATTTCCCAATTGTCTGCCCTGTGTTACCTATCCTTCCACAAAGGGAAAAAAAATATTCAGGTGCCCAACTCACCGTTAGTAAGCATTCACTGCTGAAAAGAAACCTAGTTGCTAGTCCTCCTGAACAGCACAGCAATACTGTGGTTTGCTTTTACTTTATAAATAAATTAAAAAATAATCTGTCCAGGTAATACAGAGAAGCAGACTATATATTAAGATGAGATTCTAAGTCCTCTACTCTTTGTCAATAATGCTATATCAAATAAATTAAGGCTGACAGAAACTGCCATTTAATGTTTATTGTCATGTTATTTCTTTGAAAACAAAGGACCCCTAGCATCCCACCACAACTGTATCCAGATCTCTGAGTGTCACCTGTCCAGTACTGGCATCTGCAGCTTAAGACTTGACTGAACAAGGCTCATGAGCACAACACTGAGAAAATTAAAAAGTTAAAAAAAATAGGATATTAGAATATAGAAGAAAAAAAAAATAAAGAAAAAAAAAAGAGGGTGAAAAAGGGAAGAAAAAAGAACACAAAAATTAGTTGTTTAGTCTAGGGAAACCTGAGGTATGACACGATAACAGTTTCTCATTATGCAAAAGACAGTGAAGACAACTGTGATCAATTGTTCTCCATGTCTACTGAGGATAGAACAGGACATAATTAATTTAATTTGCAACTGAACAGAATAAGATTAGATGTTCAAAAGAAATTTCTTTCTGTAAGAGCGAGAACTAGAAGTTCACTACCTCAGACAGTTATAGAACCTCTCTACCAGAGGGTTTTTCTTAGATCAGGTTTGACAAAGATTTGTCAGAATGGCAAAAGCAACTTGATCATTCCCTGAGTTGCAAGATGGACTAGAGAGCTTTACAAGAGCCAAGTACTCTCATGATCTCTTAAAGCTCTGCTCTCTTGAAAACCTTGACCTGTCTTACAGGAGCCCCCATGAAGTACCCAAAATTACAGCTCCCCATATGCACAAGGAGGGCCCCACAGTGTGTAGGTAGATTGGTGCTGTCACAAGCCAAACCACAATGTTTTAGTGCCCCTCCCCAAACCACTTCTGTCTGCCTGGCATTACTGTTAGAGTACAGTTTTCAGATGTAATGCAAAGGGTCACCTTGACACCTAAAAAAGTTGCCTGCCATAGAATTTGAAGATGAATTGGATTTAGCTACAGGATGCTTTAAATGTAATTTTTTCATGACTGTTTCATAGAAGAACCTATTCGTACTCCTGCCTCACCAAATCAACGAACAGAAGTACTGTAGATCCCAGGAAGAAATACGATTTAGCTGCTCACACACACACAAGAGACTGCAGGCTTCTGTAGCTACCTGTCAGAGTTTTACCATGCCTGCCTGCAGGGGACTGCTCCTCTGCAGAGCCCTTCACCAACACACTGGTTCTAGGGAAGATTATTCTCCAGACTTTTAAAAATCCTCCTTACCTCTCATTGAACACAGAGCATCTCAGTTTGCCAAGGTAACATCATATGCTGCTTTTCTAGCAATGACAACACAGCTTTTAAATATTTTCCCTTTTGCATGTCCAGCTAACCCAATGCTCTCAAGACTAGACCTACCAGAGCTGCAAGTTCTCAGATTTTTCCCCTCCCATGCTCTGCTATTTTTGTAGACCCACTTGCAGAGCAATGAAGAAAAGCACCCTGTCTACCCGTCTTGCATCCTGAGTATCCTCTGTTCCTCCAAGACAAGGTTAACATTTTTTTTAATATTCCAGACAACACAGCCCATGAAGATTTACCCTTATTTGCAACTTTTCTTCATTTTCCTCATATCTCAACCTCTTCTTAATTGTAATTTATGCACATGTATGTGGCTAATGTTTCAGATTTTAAGGATGAAAGCTCTAAGCCCACAGGGCTTATAAGGGTAAAATAATGCACAATAAATAAGGACATGACATTGAAATGTTTATATTGAACAAAACAGGAAGTGTTTCCATAGAAGTGTTGAGTTCTATGCTATGCTGTAATCTTATATATATATATACTATATATGATATTAAAAATAAATGATATATAAAATATTATGTATATATATTTATATACATAATATATCATTCCCTCTTGCAATTGTCTATTCCTCTAGTTCTTGCTCATAATATTTTATATGCAAGCAAAGAGGAGTCATCACTTTGCCATTCATAGGATGTTCCCTGAAAATTTCCAGCCTCACATGCAAAGTCCTGATTTACAAAGAGTGTTAAAAGCAGTATTAACTCCCAGCCTATGAGAACTTGCATATGAGCACTATAGTTCTGATCAGCCCAGTTTTGGCTTGGATCAGGGGTGTTCTGCCTCCACATGAAACAGTTGCTCTTGCTGAATTCCCACTGGTGAGAGCCCCCACCTTGTTTCTCCACAAGTCAGATGCTGCTTCTGTAAGACTGGAAGTAGACATGCACAGAAATAACTCTCTTGTTTTTCTCTACCTCCCCTGTTGCACTCTCTGTCACCCCACTACCAGTTCCAAGTGGTATATCAATCAAAAAATCCATAGGAGGCAAGTTGGAAGAAATCAGGCTGAAGAGATAGATCACCTCCACAAATCCAATTACTGTGTTCCTCAGGCTTTTAACTTTAGTTTTTAATTTCCAGACCTAGTTCAAGTCAGTTAGTTTTTATTTATCATATAAGCAAGAAGCTCATTAGACCAACTCTACCCTTCCCAGTTACTCACATACAATGCAGCTGACTACACATCGGAAATCAAGTGTCCGACTCTTAGTAGGGCTAAGGATTTCACCCTGACATTTTACTTACATTTGTTGAAACCAATACTGCACTGTACTGTATGAAAACCATTGTAAAATCCAAGCCTGGGTACCATGGCCTTGTCTGCTCTGTCTCCCACCTGCATCAATATCAAGTTAAATTGAACTAGTGGCAATTTTCTTGTAAAAGTTGACAGTGCTATAGACCATCCTTCAGAGTGTTTCCGGATCTAATGGGTAAAACGTTATTCTCCCTGCAATAATTACGGGTTCTACAGTACTTTAAGGAAAATTGCTGTGGACAATGCATAAACACTTCAATGATGTGATCACTTGATGACTGGTGCAATGACTTTTGGGTGAAAAGGGTCAATGCCACAATAGTTATGGAATGACTGATAAAATTTGCATGATTTTCTAGCAATCTCGTACACTACTGTGATGTTATAGGAAACGGGATGGAAATAACACTCCTAAAATAACTTTCATAACTAATTAATTGTGTTGCAGAACCAAAAGCCAGAAGCAGTCCTTCCCTGTGGCTGTGTTACTGTCCAAGTCTACAGACAAGCTGGTGTGTGGGGGAGAGAGAAGAGGAAGGAGATAATGATTTATATGTAAGATCTTGGGAAAGTTTCTGTGATATTAATACTTGACAAGTACAGCACTTCTGCTCCTAAGCACGTCTGACAGGTACTCTGCAGCCAACTCAGAATTCACCGGAATGTTGCTACCAGCAACATTCCAAGTCTTCAAATGGCCTCAAGCTGAGGGTTTAGGGAAAACATGACACTTTATAGGTGATGGAGTGGGACATGTAATTAACACACAGGGAATCTCAGTGGCTGGACTAGGACTGTGCTGAACATGCCCCTGGTGTCAACCCCAGAAACACTTCTTGGCCCACCCTAAACCCAGTGGGATTTCTTGAATTCCTTTTGCTCTAATTTATTTCTATTTACTTTACACATAGCAGCAAAAGAAAGGAAAAGAAGAAGCTGCAAGTAAACTAGAATAAATAATCTCTCTTTCCACTTACTTCCCTCTGATCATTATACAACATCATTCATACCCTCTGAGGAAGGAAAAGGAATCAAGAATTTTCTCAAGAGCTGTGATCACTTCTTCCATAGCTGACTATGGTCCCCAAACTATGTATTGTTGCTTATTTTGCATACCTATCAGTGATCATACTAATACTAAGTGTCTCACTGTGCTGTTTACATTCAAAGGGAAAATCCCGCCACTCACAGAACACGCCTAGCCCCTTGCATTTTATTCATGCTGATTTATAGATTCACTCCTTATTTGCTTGAGGTGGAGTGACCCATCACATTTCCATTTTGAGATAACATAGTATTAGGGCTCACAGAAGTTGGATGTTTTCTTAATTCTCCTCTAAATTCTCATTTGCTTGCTCTAGAAACACCGTCATATGAAGGAAATTGAAAATGTATTGTTGCAAGCTAACATCAAAAAGGACCAATTTTACTACTGCCTCACCCTGCTTTACAGATGTATAATTTCACTTATTTGAGTGGAGCTATTCCAGATCGTCTGTGAGAGTACCTGTATGAGTGCACGTGTGAGAGAATAGATATGCAGGATCAGCCCTTAGACCTTTCCAACTGCAGTTAATGCTGTACAAAATGTTCCACTATGGTCTCATGTTTGGTGTCTCCTAGAGGTAAGCAAACCTTTCCTGCAGAGCTGCCTTCCTCACCCTTCCATGAAGCACAACTCCCTTAACTGTCAGGTCCTCTTACTTCGGGCACAATCCTCGCTTGATGAAAACAGATAAGCCCCTAGGGCTTCTGGATAGCTGAAAGGTTAGTAATTACATTGGCCTCTCCTTTAGCATCTCCTCCTTTGTAACTGAGAGGGAGGTGCAGCCTCAACAAAACACAGAATTGCATGATCACCATGGAAATGAGGGATGAGCACCTCTCGTGATGAAGACAAATGACTGGTGAGAGGGTTCTGTCCCCTCTCACCTTTATTGTCTTGCATTAAATATCTAAAACTTTGGGATCTGAAACAAGTCAGCAATATTAAAAAGATGTAATAGCAACAGCTCAGAGCAGTTAGATAAAGAACAGCTCACATTCCCTCACAAAAGGCACTGGTACTTTCAAAATATCATCCTGACTCAAAAAAGTATGGGATGTTCTGGTTCCCAGGTCAGTCCAATTCTGGGAGAGCAGAGGGAGCTGCAGGGCAGCAGTGCTTATGATAAATTTGAGCTGCTTCTGCTCCAAATGGAATTTTGTTCTCAGTATGGAGTAGCATAAGGTGGAAGCAGGTGCTTGCAACCCACATGTTGGTAGGAGATCTCATGTGGGTGTAGGCTGCACTGTCATGATATTTCACTGGAAATTTTTCTCTAACAAATACTATCGGGAAATTGGAATGTCACTACAGCTTGTCTGGGTTTTGCACCCTGAAACGCCATACATTTCCTCCCCTTCTCCCACACAACAATGGGAATTTTCCACTTCTTCCTCACCAGAACCCATAGAAAAGTACAATGTGCAGACAGATCATCTTAACTTCTGACAACTGAAGCTGTGTTCTTCTACAGATAATGTCTAGTCCTGAATCCTGTCTGCAGGAAAGAATCCTACAGCTCAGCTTCCCTGAGATTCCTGTATCACCTGACTTCTATCTAACTTGCCTGAGCACTTGGCCTCAGAGAATTTGCTTGGTACTTTCTCATCAAGATGTGCAGACCCCTCTGTGCACTGAAAACTCTTCAACTTCCCCTATGTTGGTTTTCCCCTCCCAGTGTGGCTCTCAACTACATCGATTTGGGATACCTGAGCAGCACCAAGAACATGAACTTCTCAGGTTGCTTGAGGTAATGAGTACCCACTATTGAAAGTTAAGGAATAAATACCTCCAAGTTGACATTGGGATATATAAAATGCTATGCAAGCAACTTAAAATCCATCACAGAACTGGTGTTACAGTATAACAGTAAGTAGCAGGTGTATACAGAACACAAAGCTCACAGTGCCATTGGTACTGACCTGCTCTACATAGATATATTTATTACCCGAAGACACAAACAACTCCTAAGGTGAAATGAGGCCTTTGGTGGATATGTGTGAGTTACTTCATTCTGACGCTTCAATGCTTCCAGAAGAATGAGGATATCTTGTTTTCATCACACAACATGATTGCTAATTTACTGATACTTATTTTTGCCTCTCTAAAATCTGACACATCTGCAGCGATGGAAGGCAGGTTTTATTTCTTTGGAAACATATGCCTCTGTAGTTGTACTGAACTATAAGCTCTAGTAACTCGTAATGCTACACAGCTTGGATGCTCAGCTCAGCAGCTTCTGTACACACACAAAGCCATGTAATTACAATATATTCCATAGATGCTTCAGACATGCAGAACTGACATAACTTGCAAGGAAACTAATACATTTAAGTCATTACAGCAAAAATATTGTTCCACAAACCTGTGCGGTTTTTATAGGATTTCTTCTCTATTCACTTCCAGCACTTGCCAGCTACTGAATTTCCTGCCCAGAGTCTTTATATGTATATATATATATATATCTCTACCTCTGAAGTTTATAATTATAAACCACACAATATCTCTTGCAAAGAACAGGATCACATGCCAACCTAGGATTGCAAACACAGCTAGCAGGTGTAATCAGACACTTGGTGAACTGATGGAAAACACTCTATTAGTTAAATATTATTCAAAACCCAGAAATGTCTTTATGGATGCTAGCCAGCTAGTAACTCTGAATGACAACCAATTCTGAGGAAATCTTAAACTTGTCAAATCAATTCTCTTCTCCCAGTGGTTCACAAAATGGACCAGGCAACAATGACTGACACAGAGAGGTCATCATACAACCAGCCATCTCTTTCTAAAAGGCAGATATCCACAAGCCTTCCCAGCCTTCTGAAATGAAGTAACAACAACAAAATCATATTTAGGTGCATATAGAAGGTTCACTTAAAGCTATCAGGATTTGTCTCAGCTTGAATAGGCTTGAAACACAGCTACTGATTAACTTTCAAACTGTCAGGGATCTACAACAGAGAGGTATTTTCTTTGGCATGTGTCTGAATCATCAGTATGGGAACAGCTTTTGCTAAACCACTGCTTAAACTGATTTAAATGTAATAGCATGGTGTAGTGGTAGAAGGAGGAGCATATTAATCCAAGGAATAACTTCTGAAAGAGTAGCAGGGGCTTTACCATACTTCATACTGCATATTCTCCAAGTGGGAAGGAGAAAATAATCAACAAGAGAAGGACAACTTCATCCCAATCCTGTGAACAGTTTGCTGCTGATAACTTTAAAATACCCTTCATCCACCTTCTGGGAACTACATATGCTGCTCTTAAGACACATGGACATAGAGCTGTGCCAGGGTCCCAGAGGGCTTCTACAAGAAAGCAAACACGCTGTACCTTTGTGTAAGAAGACTGCCCAAGCTCACATACTCAAGGCAATTACTCTAGGCAACCTTTTATCAGCCTGCAGAAAACAGCACAATTACTGAAGCACTCATGCCATCAGCTGCTTCTCATTTCACTGATGCTCCAGTGTCAGCTGTGCTTGTGCTCAGGCATGAGTGATGGAGAATCTAGTGTGATCCAGACAGCAAGGTCTAAGTAAAACTCTTTCTCCTAAGTTTTCTATCTAGGAGACCCTTATGGCCTCTCCATTCTGAGAGAGCTTGAGCTTCCCCACAGTTACATATCCAGCAACACCAGAAGGGCGGAATGTACCAAGGTGGAAAGATCCAGGTACTCCAGAGATTACTAATTCAAGAAATTTGTTTTTTCCTGCTCTAACAGGCTGCATCTACTCCTGCCATACAAGAACAATTGGGTTTACTACAAATGCCTACATGTTACTGTATCTTTCTTTTACCTTGGGGTAAAATACCCATTTTCTGTGGAAAGAATCAGCGTTCTGTGGAAAGAGTCAGCAGTAATATTGCAATATGCACTCACACTGGAACCCACCACAGCTTTCGAACATGAATTTGTAGTAAGCTGAGGACCGAGTCACAAAGCACTACGGTTTCACCAATGTCCTCAGCTATCCATCTGAGAGCTTAGGCAGAGTGTGAAAAGCAGCTTGACAAATGGAGAAACTGATGCGCAATCCAGGTGTCTTAGTGTTACAGCCCCTTGGTTTTTCAACCACCACACAATGCTGAAGTCTGGAACGGTGCCACCACGGCCCTAAAAGGACCCACAAAAATGAAAGAGTAGGGAAGGCAGCAAGTCCAAATCCACATGTCACTTAATCCCACCCAGCATACTAGGAGCCTGGGTGCTTTTTGGCTTGGATCACTTTCTTCAGATAGACAAAATATACTCCTCTAATGCACACTCCCTTGTTCCACATGTAGCAGTGAAAATTGAGGTGGATCCTAACTGGGCCCTTTTCTCTCTGCCTGTGTTTCCTTGTGAATTGTTTTAATATGCACTAAGCAGCCACTCTCTTTGCAATTCATTTTCCTGCTTGCTCCCAGCAATGCCCCATTGTTTGGATGCTTTCATGCACTAGTGTCTATGAACATCTTGCCAGTAGCACACACACAAGGCAAAACATTTCAAGACCTCAAAAGACTAACCTAGAGACTTTTTTTTTTTCTTAAAATTGACATTTTAACAGAGCATCAGAAGCAGGAGTCCTGCTTGGAGTGCCTCATTTCCATCTTCTCCCAACTCCTGGATTTAAAGGGACCAGGGAACATTTGAAGCATCCCCTTACAGGCTAATCTCATCACTTACATTTTCTGATTGTTATTTGCTAGCTCAGGTAGAGATGCTTCCATTTTTCCAGTCCTTCTCACTGGACTTCATTAAGCTGTGGAAGCTATAAATAACTAGACTGCAGGATCAGTCTCATTAAAAATTAAAGTCCATTATAAAAAATCTGGACGATTCATATTATTGCATGAAAATCCACTAAATGTTTTTCTTTTTAATGAGAAAATATGCAGATGAAGCCACTTGAGAGTCTTCTTTTTCTGCAGCTTTGATTTTAATTTTCAAAACTAAAAAAAAAAAAGAAAAGTTTTAAAGCCAGGAAACTTCACTACTGCCGCCAAAAATGTTTTTATTCCCTTGTAAAAAGAGATGACCTCAGAATCATTTCTCCCCTAATCTCTTCATCACAGAAATAATGATCTTTTCTTGGATTTAAACATTACTTTGTAGCATTTTCAACCTACACAGTTCTCAGTTGTGCTACTGTATAAAGTCTCATAAGGAGAAAAAAAATAGCTTGCTACAGTGAAACAAATTAATCTACTTCTCCTACCCTATTTGAGTACTTTAACAAAAACTGTACTGACAGAACAGGTTTAGAAAAAACTAAGATTTCATTTCCCATAATGATCTTAGGGGACTAAGTACCATAATCTGGAATTTATGTTTTGAAGCAACTCTATTGAATCTCCATTCATGTGACAAATTATTGTCAATACAAAAAAACTCAAACCAGAACAAAAAACTACCAACCAAACAACAAAAAAACCCCCATGAAATCAATGAAAAAACCCCGTTCCCCTAAAATAATCAGTATTAATAATGTTAACATATTTTCCTAATTTTCCCTCTGAATTTTTAAATCTGTGTATAACATTTCTAGATTTTTTTCTGCAACCGGGACAGGAGAAAACTGCTTCTTATTTTGCATATTTAAAAAAATAAATAAATAAACATCATCAGAAGTTCTCACAAATACATTTCAGCTGTTGGGGTCTTTCAGGGCAGAAGGATTCTCACAAGGCTCATCATAAATTCATGTGTTGACAACAAGACGCCAAGAGACAGCACACTGCTTGACAGACACCACTTGCCAGGAAAATGGGGAACTGTATCTGACACTATTGGAGACACTTCCGAGACATCCCTTAGGGTAGAAAACTGCCACCAAGGGGGTGGTGAAAATATGGGAATCTGGACACTACATTTTTCTTGTTAAGCTATTTTTCACCCCCTAGGTCAGAGCCAATGCAGAAGGAGCAGCAGTTACACTGCCAGAGAACAGCAGGACCTCATTTTGCCAGAAGCAAAAAACAATTCAGCAAAGAAGAAAATGATCCCCTCTCTTCCATCTTCCCCCGGGCTCCCTCACAACTTCTCCATTTAGTGAAACCAGGCACCCAGGGACAGAAATACCAATATAATCCCAGTCCCTTAAATGTAAAGACCATCTTCTCAAGTGTAAGGGGGAGAAAGTGTATTCCAGTCCCGCCATTTCAAGAGTTGGCAATAATTCTTGTTCCCAGGCCATTTGTAATGATGCCTCATTTTCTTCCAATGCCACATAACTTCTCTATTATCTACTGGCATTACAGCTGTTGATTTCCTGTTCTAATGGGACTGTGCAGAGACTTTTTAAATCCAGTGCCTAACAAGACTTTCAGGGGGGACTGCCATAAAAAAAAGGCCATAGATTATTCTTAAATTGCTTCTTCTAAGTCCTACCCAGTGGTTTTAAAATCGCCATCAGTACAGTATTAATGGTAATAGTAATAGAAGTGATATCTACAATTGGCCCTCTTGGACAAGCTATATGTAACATATTCCCCATAATAAGGAGCTCTGCTTTGAGCCAAGGCATCAACCTTAATAAGCTATGCTACTCCTACTGGTGCTGCTAAGAGGTTGTTCGGACAGTTCATTAAACACCATTTTTTTCTGCAGTTGAAAACCTAGCAGCACTAAGTATATTTGCTGTGAAAATGGCAGGCTCAGCAGCACATCTGGGGAAAGATTGTTGGAGAAAGGATTTCATTTCATTAGAATTGGCGGGGGTTTTTTTGTTTTATCAGATTATCATTTTTAATAGTGCATCTAGTTGGATAAGGCAGACCCCTCCTGTCAGAGCAGCCCACAAAACTACTTACAACACAGTGCTATGGAAATGCAGTTGCTTCCACAGCAGCAACCAGTTAGGAGGGAAAGCACAGAGCTGTTTGGCTGAAGAGAGAAAAAGGAAGCTATAGGCAGTGTAACAGAATCTACCACTATTGACACATGGATTCCAATAGTGTGATTATTTCTCTGCCCATGCTGTGTAGATGGCTTTCAGGTCTTTCCAGAATGAACAGCCTCAACCTGTACTGCAGGAGCCTGACAGCAGGCAGCTGGGACAGGGTGATGATACCTGTGCTAGATGGGACTGAGGCAGATGCCCTGCAGAGAACATTTTAGTCTGCCTGAAAATGGCCCACGAGCGATTTGTGAACTGCACATGGCTAGGCTGAAATTCCAGAAGAGTGACTATGCCCTGGGCAGACACACTGGGCAGAAAACAGGTAGGAAGAGGGTAGATGGCAAATACAGCAAGAAAGGAGGAAACGAGGCACCTCTGATTGGGGCTTACACATGTCACCCCCCAACAGTGATTCTAAGGAGAAAACACAGACCAATATGTCATCCTCTCCAAATAACATTAACCCTTCAGAAATAAAGAAAGAGGGAGGTAGATGATTCAGTAATTCTCACAATGTGTTTCAGGCTTTAAAGAGAAGCAGATGCTATTTCCTCTCTCTCCTTGCTCATCTCCTTCCCTTTCAAAAACAAGGAGCCCTGCAAAATAATTCTCTCCACGTAGAACAAATAGTTCATTAGTGTTTGCCTTTATAAGAGTGGGCGAATAGATTTTGTACCTTGCAGATCAACGTTCATGCCAGTTTTTCAAGGCTGCTTTGCTGAAGCAGATGCAATAACATTTTATTATATAACACAGAACACAAAGGGATACTCAGCATACTCTGAATTAGCATAGGCACAAATCCCCTGGCTGGTTGCACTGGAAGCTGCACTGTCTCAGTCACAGCCTTTGCAATCTCCGTAGTCAAGAAATGAGTAAGGGCTGAGAGAAGAGGGAGAGTGCAGCTAAAGGTGTAAATATGTTATGTCCAGCTCGGATCCTGACAACTTCAGTTTCCTTTGATTTAGCTTCCTCATCCACAAAGAGAGAATAGAAACATCAGCAACAGCTCCTGGACTTTCCTGGTAGTTTACAAGCACATATAGCTCCTTAGAGGGGAACGCTAGGGAAACGGATGGGACTGCCTTTGTACAAGCTTTAAATAATCAACATATTGTAACTGTACAGACAGACTCTAAAATGGCTCCAGTGGGAAATGGATGGCAAGACTAAAGAAGAGAAAAGAAACAGAGATGTAAAAAGGAACAGATGAGAGGGAGGTGAAGTAATGGGAAAACGAAAGCAAAAGTTTTGCAACATTGGCTGCGCCAGCTCTTTGGCAGGGGTTCTGTGAACCCCGATGCGCTGCTCAGCCTGGCCATTTCCAAAGATGGATTAGCAAATTAATGTAAGCAGAGCATAAAGTTGCTGACTGTGGTGGTGTTGAGTCACCTTGGGCCTCATCAGCATTGCTAAACATTGCCCGTAACCTTTCCATTATCACTGAGGGTCTGCACAGCACCAGGACCCAACTGCTCCAATAATTTCAATTACTTTCCCTGACAAATTTTATGTTTCATGTATTTTACTGGCCTGATAATTATGATTTCTCTCATTTCTCGCTATCGAGCTTAATGGGTTCCAGCACGAGTGTACGGTTTCAGAAATGAAGTTCCACTTGAATTCACAAGTTATTATCTACTTTCGCTAATGGAATTGGAAAAAAGAGAAAGAGTGGGAAAGAGATAAAGGATGGGTAGAGAAAGGGAAAGCACAGAGGAAGAGACGGATGCATGCACAAAAAAAAAAAAAAAAGAAAAAAAGACTAAAGAAAAACATACTAATGAAGGGAAAAACAAGAGAGAAAGAATAGAGACTAGGTTAAGACAAAGATGAAGCACAAGGAGGACAAAACCCAAAAAGAATGCATGGCAGAATGAGATAAAGACTGAGACAGAGAGATACAGACACAGAAAAATGGGTACACAAACAAATGAGAGAGAGCTGTGTAAGGATCAGCACAAATGAGAGTGGAAAAAACAGCAACATTAGGAGCATTAAAAATTCTTTCCTGCTTCATGACTAAAGACTTGATGGGTTATCTCAAACCTTGGACAGGCAGCAGAGATCTCAGCTCTGCACCTTCTCCTACTGACCGCAGAGAAAATGATTAATATCCCCACAATAATCTTGCTGGCAGAGGTAGATGTCCCAGTTAGAGTTCGCTGGAAAATAACATTTGAAAAAGTGTTAAAAGTCCTGGGGGAAAAAAAAAAAAAAAAAAAAAAAAAGAAGAAAAAGAGAGAGAGTGTAAAATGTGCTCCTTTTTCTATTGTGGACCTGTCCTTCAAGAAAATTTAATCAAATTTGTTGTCTTTGCTGACTGAGGCTTTCACTGCTTTTCCTTTTGATCATCCCTGGAGTGCCAGAAGAGGTACACAGACTGTGCTGGAACTATCATTATTTGCACATAATCATCATCAGAGATGTTTAAAAAAAGGAATGAAAAAGCTAAAGTAGCAATTAAATACCAATCCCAGGCGTGGCCTTTCAGCAGTAACTGGTGTCTTTTTTCCCATTTATACCTCTGTAAACATCTACCTATATTCAAATTCCCACCTTTCCTCCTTTTCTAGCAGTACACAGACACTCAGTATGAGAATATTGCCCTAACGTCAGTGAAGAGAGAATTTACAGCAATCAAGTTAGAGAGGTAAGAGTAGAATTTTTCTTTCCAAATTTTTCTGTTATCTAAAGTGGCAAGTATATCTATCAGGAAGACTTTAAAAGCTGAAAACCAAAGAAAGATTTTTCTGTAAGCTGGAGGAAGTTGCTAAAAGAAAACAAACATTCCTTAATATTGCCATTTTGACAGTAAAGCATTTTATAAAATTAATGGTCCACTTTACCAGAAATGTTTATGGAGACAGTATTCAGCTCTCCTGCCCAAGCCCAAAGGCACAGGGACACAAATAAGCTGGTTTGGGATGCAGACCATCTGCAACAGGGTTAATGTCATTGGAGCACTGAGAGGAAGAGCAGATATCCGGGATGCCATCATCTACTGTCATTGTCATGGTTCACTGCTGGAAATGTGCTGCTCTGAAAAACCACTTACAAGCAAGCCTTGAATGTCATGAGCATATACATGGCCTTGAGTAAGACAGAAAAGTGGATATAACAGGCAGAGCTATAACAGGTAATAAATATCTTAGTCTAAATATTTCTTTTTTCCTGATCTTCAGGCAGGTATGCGTGTTAATAATCAAAACCAGAAAATCGATGCTCAAAATTTTTTACTAAGAAAACATTCTAAAAATCCACTTCAGGTCAGACTTCCTTTTTTCCCCAAGATTAACTTATTCAATAAATTTCTCAAGATAAAAAGCATCCTAAACAAGATCAATCATTAAAACTGTATTCAAAGATATCTAAAGGAAATTCCCAATTATCCTTCTAAATCAATTTTACAGAAGAAAAATTTCTAATGGAAGAAATTTTAAGGGAAGTTTTTATGACCATTTTGAATATTGCTATCAATTAATAACTTATGTTCCATTGACAATACTTGAACTGTTTTCAGTAAACCTGTAGATTTTCCTCCATGTGTGATGGCACTTGATCAGGCACTAGGAATATATCCTTCCTTCCTAAAAGTCTCTAAAATGAGCAAACTCTGAAATTTAAATCCAAGGCTAGGACTGTTAATGTGTTAAGGAAATGAGAGAAAAAAAAAAAAAAAAAAAAGGATAAGGTCACTGCTATTTGCAGCATTTTTTTCATTATTTCTGATAAACACGTGAATGGCTGAAACAGGGTTTGAATCAGAGCTGATTATCTAAAAAGTAAAAAATACGCCTGCATCTGAAGTGAAGCTGTGGCCATTTCACATGTATGGATGACTGAAATTCCAAGGAAGGGTATTTCCCTGGAATCTCCTTGGTTAGGACCAGTGACATGCCAAGTGATGTGCCAAGGAGGGGTACCTCGGGGGGGGGGATGTCCCTTGATGTACCACAAAAAGGAGATAATTCAGGTGATATTTCCACTTTCACACCCCTCCCTGAATGTAGTATCATTCTTCCTGCTAAATTAGCAACACTACTAGGCCTCCCTAGAAATTTAGGGAATACCACCTAAATTCTGCTCTTTAACTTTTCAGTGGGCCATCTTCTTACACAGAGCATTTTAGGTCAATCCATAATCCCAAATTTTCCAGCAGAAAAAAAAAAAAAAAGACTCAGTGATTCAACCTTTTCCTAATTTTTGTTCATTTGCACTTTGAAGACCTGCAGAAAGGAATGGTCCCACCAAAACTGATAATCTTGCAGGATTTTTCTCTCACATTCTACATACTAATGTTGAATGGAGGCTGGAACAGTCAAGAGAGAGCTCTTCACCCTTTGTTTTTTTTTGTCCTGACCTCTGTCCTGTCCCTCTCTGGCAGTTTAGGAATGAGGGTAAGGAGGGATTCTGGATAGATAAGACTTCAAGTGTGGAAGAAGATGTAGAGATTAGACAAGAGTTTATGATGCTGGAGATGTGGTGAAGTCACCATATGTACAAGGAGTAAATCCCACAGAATTTCTCATTCCATAATGCAGAGACTGAAGATATGCAACTCTGAAGTTATGTAGCAATAGCTCAGCCAGAAGGACTTTGTAAATGCTCAACAACAGTTTTGACAGCAATGTCTTGTAAGCTAAATCCTTCTGGACTAACATCCCTACCCACTGATAGCTTCTCAGGAGAGGCGATGATTTAGTAAAGGCCAAACCAAATACCTTGGCACAGCCTACACAGTATTCCAGGAACCCAGATAACCCTCAGTGAACAGAATAATTAGCTCCGACATCTTAAGGGGAGCTAAAGGCTGCCATCCAACAGGTGTCAACTGGGACCTTACCATTCCTGTCCCAGGAAGAGATCCCCACAGGATCAGGCTTGCAACGTCTGTGGGTAAAATGAGGAAGGCAGGGGCAACCCTGGCTCCACTCGCCAAGGCAATCACCTGTGGTGCAGGACAATTCTTCCAAGTGTCAATAAACACATTATGTCTGGGTAAGTACAGACAGGGCTGGAACCACTTCCTAGGGCTCACAGAGCCACACAATTTGGATTTCCCTGAGCTTGATCAATCATTGTCGTTTATCTTCCTCCACCAGTAGCCAACGTAGTTGTTAATTTAGGTTTCTAGCCCAACAGATTTACATAAGCAGGTGATTTTCCAAGATTGTCTATGTAGGAGGACAAAACTTTAAAATATTTACTAGGCTTGTCAGCAGCACCTGAAAAACCAGAGTAAGGGAAACACATTCTTTATTCCTCCCATTCTCATCCCTATACCAAAACCAGTCTGCGCACTCCTGTGGCAGATACTTTTCTAGCACAGTACTAAGAGTTAGTTAATTTGGATTCTGTTTCTTATTCTGTCAGAAGTTTCATAAGTGTCTTCAACACTACCTGTTTCCCTGTCTGCAGAAGAGAACGATCTTTTTAGTAAAGGAAAAAAAAAAGTTATTGAGCCTTAACCCCTTGCTTCTGTATATTGGAGAAAAGAATTTCTACCCCTAACATCTCCTTGTCATGAATTGCCTAAAAAATAAAATCATACCTTCCAGCTTCTCTGTTTTCCCACACTCCAGGATCTCACCTTGCTGCAACTGCTTAAGGTTCAAGTGTTCGAAAGAACTTAGCTATCTATTTTCCATCAACTTCAATGAGAACACATTATCTGTTGATTTACTTTAAGAGCTGCATATCTAACCTCAGCCTCCGGAGTCTAAGCATGTTGTCCTTTGGATGCATTTCTGAAGGACTTTGTTCTCAATACTTTAGTTCAGAAAAATCTGAGTGCATATATACTTGCAGAAACTATCTTCATTCCTCCAGCCACTTCTAATGAAGTGGTACTTAACAAATATAAAGCAAAAACATAATTTTAGAGGATGGACGCAGCTTCATCCCAGTAACCCTATGCTTGCACTTAACTTGAAAGATGAAGGCACCAGTTAGTGTTGAGCTCCTGGGATAAAGGCTCTCTCAGATGACAGGTGGACAGTTTACAATCTTTGGCTTCACAAATGCTGTCACAACATTGCTGCCTTTATTACTGTAGTTTCTAGGACTAGAGTCAAGTGTCTAGAAGCAAAAATCACAGCCTCCTGTATTTTTTACAATAATTGCTAGCCCAAAAAATTAGGAAAAAGGGGCATGGATCTTTGCCTATATTTGTGTGTTAATAAGAAAAGAGAACATACATACAAGCAAGGACAAATTCATATACCTGTAGACAAGCAAATGTGTGTATCAGCTAGCCAGGAAAACTTGAGGTGCTTCATAGTGACTGTTTTTATTTTAAAAATCTGACATTCAACTGCCAAAAAGAACTATTATCTGCAATCAGAGAAATGTTATGTAAAGCATAAGGGTTAATTTTATACCCACCAGTATAAATAATTTAAAGACTTGCACTTATTTCACTTCATCTTCTATTTTTGAGAAGTCTTGGGGATTTTAGATGAAGCCACTTCATTTGCACCAGAAAACTGTTGCTTGGAGAGCCAGAAAGAGAAACCTTGTTTGTTGCAGTGATTTTCAGAGTCCTTCAATACACATAGCTACCTGGGGGAAGGCATTTAATTAGGGAGTTTGACTCCTCTCAGGATTCTTGCCTGACCTTGTCAAGAAGTAATTGATGATATGTGACCTGCAGATTTAAGCAGGGTATGTGACTTCTTCTGTCCCTGCTTCTCCAGCTGGCCCTGACAGAGGGAGGCATATATGAAAAGGTAAGAACACCAGTGCAGGAACAACACACAGATGTTCCTCCCAACTCTGAAAAAATTAAAAACAAGCCCTGTCAGAGGGCTCTCGTACCCTCCTTCTGGCCTCTAAGCATTACTCCAGAATTCTGTTTTCTAGATGAAGTTAGAAGGACACAGTTTTAGCCAAACAAATACTGAAAGGAAAAGAGCAAATCATATCCCAGCAAGTTTCAGAAGCAGCAATGTGAGGGGCAGATTAATAATGCCATCATGAGCATATGTCATGTGAACACATGCATGAGACAGGATAAAATATTCTGACAGGTTGGCAAGAGGATAAGCATCATCCTTTCCTTCCCTCTCTTCGTTCTGACTAGGTGAGAAGCAAAAGATCTTCCTCCAGGTAGTTGCACCCAACCTCAAATGGCAGCAAAGCATTTTGTTCACATGCCAGCACTGGCACAGCAACCTGCTGTACCTACACAGCAATCGCTCACCACTGACCAGCCAGAGACATAGCAAGGTGGAAAACAAGGTAGCAAAAACAAAGCCCTTGGCAAGTATTTCTGAAGACAGTTGTACCTTTCCACCAAAAACAAGGCCTTACAAGATACCTGGCTGACAAAATTTTGTCTCATTAGCTCAGATTTGTCCCCTAGAGCTCTCATATTAAGAGGCTCATTGTTTTCATACAGAGTCTGTGATCATGAGCTGAAGAACAGGCTTGAAGCCACTTGGGAGTAGAAGACAGTATGATCATGCGCACATCTTGCATGCTCTTGTGAAAAATAAGAAAAAATAAATATGTAAAAACAAAAGACTATCAGCCCCTAGGGAATTGTGGGTGTTGGATCCTGAAACTTACTTTTTCTAGTCTTCATCTTTTCCTGCTTCTGCCTGCATACAAAATAAGAACAGGCATAGAATCTTTTACCATCAAATCTTGATCTGGTGACAGTTTCCTCCACTTGATGGTTGAAAGTGCTTTTGAGTTTCAGGCTTCCTTTTATCTTGTTTGCAAACAGAATGACGTTTCTGTCATTTCAGCCATTTGCCCTCATCATCAAAATGGTGATGACAGCCATTTCCTGAAACTATGGGGCTGAGAGAAAGGAGGGGAATGAGAAATTTTGGAAGATGGCTGTTTGTGTAAAAGTTTAATCAACACAGAAACAAAGTGCTACTAGGTCCAGGAATGCTGCTCATCTCCCTAAAACATCCAAAGACAGGCAGCAGGGAGCCTCTAGCCACTCTAAGGCCTTTTCTGTGTCCTAGAAACAGCAGCTGTAAGACAGTTTTGACCTGTATTTGCTACATAGATGTAATACACAACAATTATGTTTCTCTATACTGGGTAGACCCATAGAGAGGTATTAATATGTCTTTAATTAATTATCATTACTACAGATAGCTTAGAAAATGTCCTATCATTCAATTTAAGAAGTCTGCTTTAGGAAGCTGAAGGACAAAAGTATAATTTCAGTTCTCATTTTTTGTCTGTATGAATGGGATTAATCAGATATGCTCAGAGTCAGAAACCAGTTCTGAGCAGTTTTTCTGGCAGGGGGACCTGAGCCCTCACCGTGCAGAAAAAGGACAACGATGCATTAGTGCATGACCTTAGGTGAAGCACTTAACCTCTTTGTGCCTCATTTCCCCCCCATCTGTGGAAACAGAAATGGCATTTACCTAACTAGCAGGGGTACTGTGAAGTTTAATTCATTTCTGCTTCACTGTGACTTTGAGAGCCTTGGATAAAAAAGTGCTAAGAATCAGCATGGGAAGGAATGACACACAGGAACATAGGTTGGTGCAACAAACTAATTGTCAGTTCGGATATGCACTACTTACATGGATATTTATTATAAAGGGTATTTTTTGGGTGGTTTTGATTTGGGGTCTTTATTGGTTTTAATGTGCTGTATTACCACCCCAGAAAATTCTCTATTAATCCACAGGACAGGGAACAACACTTGTTTTACATGTCTTATTGCACAGACACATCCAAATGTTGATAGAGAGGGACTGTCTCCAAGCCAGAGAGTAGACCTCAGGCTTGGCCCTTCTGTCAGGACTCTCTTGAAGAGAGAGTTTACAGTGTGGGGATATGCAGTTTGCACAGATGCCCATGAGGTTAGCCAAAGCCACAAAGTCAATAAAATCAGTGGAAGGATTTGTGTTTGTTTCAACATTCCTTGATTCAAGAACAAGGAACTGATGCAAAGCCTACATATTCTCCTGAGACACCACGATGAAGCAGTTAACAACATTTCCTAGGCTGCATTCACATCTGTGACGCAGAAGTATTATTGGTAACACTCTTGTTACCAATCCCTAAAGCCATCCAGCTTCCCAGCTTCTACTTTAATTCCTAATGCCCTGCCTAGCACAAGCTGTGGGAAAGTTGGCTGATAACTGCACCATCAGTTGCTAATATGCCATTTGCATGTTTTAAAAGTATGAATTATAATGGCTCCATTTCTATATAATGCTAATCAAGAACTATTGGACCTTGCATCACCCAGAGAAATCTAGCTACCAAAACTGGACGCATCTCAGCATTATAAAATGTGAGCATATCATGGGGCTGATTTCCATCCTTTGCTGCTAAAACACCGCTCTAACTGCACAGGCTCCAAAAGAACATGCTTGTGTCCTACACTTGACATCAGTAAGAAGAGAGAGCGAGTCCCCTGACTTTTTAAATCCCCTCCCACTGTCTCTTCTTGCTTGTGAAAAAGATCTTCCACGTTTGCGTGAGAGAATGTCGTGTGTGTGGCTAGTGAGGAAACAGCACATTGCATTGACCAGAATTCCAGCAGCAGTGCTCTATAAATCTAGAGATAGGCAAGGCAGCATCTAAAAACATCCTCTCACATTCCCTTATTTATCTGACAGGAATGGGAGGTCACAATAAGGCATGTTACTAAAAGGTTCTGCAGAACAAAGTACTGTTTAACGCGTCAGAAACAACTGAGTGTTATGACCTCACTTTGGATAAACACATTTTATACCACAGACATTTAGGCAAATAATGTTTGGCTATGTTAAGTAATGAATAATTATATTAAAAGTAAATTAAATGTAGAAGAGAGGCAAGAAGGAATTGCAATTTGAATATTTCATTCCCTTGCTATTTGTGCTATAAATAAGTATCCTAAAGACAGTCATTATACCAAATCTACTAATAAGAAATGCCTTTTCTACTTCTAACACACTGATTTCTAAAGCTGAGAACCACATCCCTGGCTTGTTTTTTTTTGGTGTTTTTTGTTGGGTTTTTTTTTTGTTGTTGTTGTTTTTGGGTTTTTTTGTTTGGTTTGTGTGGGTTTTTGGGGGTGGTTTTTTTGTTTGTTGTTGCGGTTTTTTTATTTTTGATTGTTTCTTTTTTTTTTTGTCTCTGGCTGTATTTTTAAAGAAAAAAGAAGTAATCTTTAATGTTTCCAATTTTTAAAAAGCAAAGACAACATGGACCAGTGCATCCTAATGTCTTATGAATGAAAAAGACAAGGTGTAGACTTACTGTGTTTTAAAAGCACGTGGTTTCAAAGCTCATTATGCCCTGGTTCCTTGGACACCCAACTTAAGTTTTCAACTTAACTTCTCATACACATGCTTCTTTTCTGGATCTTCTCTGCTAAGGTCAGGATCTTACAGAAGGACAGGATGGAAATCTTGTTATTTTTACCTATTTGGTTAATTTAGTTTTGTCAACATAACTATTCCTAATAACTATTTATTTAGTTACTCAGTTTCCTTGCCTTTTTATTTGATAGGAAGACAAGGGAGATGCACTTGTGGAAAGTTAAGGATGTTTGCTTACCAGATCCAGATTCTGAAAATGTTTGCACTTCTGTGTGCCTTGAAGGGCCTGTGTAGTGAAAGCAGCCTCCCTCATTTGCATGTGAAGAGCACGTGAAGCTAAGCAGCATCTCTGGCTGTGCATTGCCAAGTGCTCTCCTCTCTCTTCACGGGATTATGAAGTGCTCTCACAAACTGTCAGACTGACACCTGCGGCGAGCAGCACTCGGGAGTGTCCAAGCAGCGCGTGAGAGCACTTTACCGTGCCAGAAAGAAGGGAAGGAAAGCAGGGGAGCCCTTAAAAAGGAGCGAAATCCATACCGAGATAGAGAGGCGCAATTAAGAGTGGCTGGCACTAAAGGAGAACCTTTTTCTCCATTTTAATTTCTCAGTTGCTAAGGAAGCATAAAAAGCTCCTGCATCTACATATCTGAAGCACAAGGTAGCACTTCCTTTTAGAGCAAAGGGGTGGCAGGGACTCTGGCATTCCCTCTTGCTGCTCATGCCATAGTGTGCTGTCTAGCATTATATTTTCAAACAGATTTCAATATTCAACAAGAACTCCCACTATAATCTTTGTAATTCTAATGATAAGGCAGAACTTCTTGTTTTTCTCGTTTTTTAAATGTTTGCACAAAGAAGTACTGCTATGTCCTAGCTGCTTTCCAGACACTTGGAAAGACAATCCCTGCCTTAGGGAACTTTTAAAGACTAAATGCAACCAGGGGTTATCAGCCGAAGCATTCACACAGGAATTTTTTATACAAAGCTGCAAATCTCTCTGAGATTGATACAAGAGATTTATACTCCCAAGATACAGTGATTAAGGGCATAAAGTTCAATATTTATATATAACATTATGCAAGCAAAAATAAAGATGCAAAGGGGCACATTTTCCTCCATGGTGTATGAACAGCCCTTGGCCTGAAGAAAACCAGTCCAGATGTGCCAGGCCTAAAGGGAGGTGGGATGGAAAGTATGAGTGTTGTGGTGATGCTACAGCTCCCAACGCTATATGACAGCACAAATTCCTCAGTGGGGAAGAAGTATTTAGATTCCCCTCCACAGATCATTTATTCACTTTGAATAGTGACAGACTTAACTTCAGCCACCTGAGAAATGCAAAGGAACACTGGAAGACAATAGAAGACATGGTAAAAGTAACTGTCAAGCTCAAAGGCAGAAGACTAATACTTATGTTCAGTTGTCAAGAAAGATAACAAGGAAAGTTAGCACCACAGTATAAAAAATATTAGAAATTAGTCAAGCTGTGGGGAAAAGAGCAATTCAAAGTAGGAGTGCCAATACTAAAGTAGCCTTTGGTGGATCTTTTTGAGTGCATCTGAGTGACTGTTCCACTGAAAGAGGTGAAAACACGATTGTTTTAAGAAAAAAAATAACGAAACTGAATGGCAGAAAGAGTTGCAACTACAAAAAGCTGAGAAAAACCTGTGTGTATGACTCTCCCAATTTATAAGATCAATTCATAAACACATATCTTCCCTATTCCTCTTAGAATCCCGTTTGTATGACCTGGATTCAGGTTTACCATGGGAAGACGTGAATCAGTGGACTCCAGAGCATACAAGAGAACACACGTGAGAACGGGTAACCCTGTGGCCATGTTCACGCATGTGAGAGCTGGGACAGGTCCCCATGTGCATGTAAGTGGTAGCAAGCGACACAATCGTGATATTTCAAGTGCTTCACTTAGGAAACTAACTCCATAATATTCCCCCTGAAACAGGTTGCTCCTGGGTGTTTAACGAATGGCTGGTCATTTAATGGCCCGAGGCAAAGCCAAGGAAGGTTAACGCACTGACAAAGTGGACATTAACTATGATAACAACAGTTTTCATGGAGGATCATTGCTATTATAAACCTTATTCAACACCATAATGCCAACAGGCATTCCCTACTTTTCCCTCATCTTTCAAATAAAGTTAGTGTCTTCATGATGCAGCAGAACAAACAGTGCAGCCAAAATCCAAGACCTTCAACTTTTTATAATCGTCTTTCTGTTTGTTCAGGTACAAACAGTATTGGACTTTGGCTGGAAGATAAATCAGCACAAAGAAAGCTTCATTTAAACAGAACTCCACAAGCACCTTTTATCCTGAAGTAAGCAAAGGGAGCAAATTGTCTCCACCAGGCAATTTGGAGGGCACAGAGTGCTGCCATCCACGGAAACACCTGGGGACAGGTTGGACAGGCCTCCAAACAATTTGGTCTAGTGGAAGGTGGCCCTGCTCATTGCAGGGTTGGACTAGATGCCTTTAAAGGTCCCTTCCAACCTAAGCCATGCTATGATTTTATGACTGGGAGTTACATTTTGTTTGCTTCGTAGGAATCACCAAGGAGTTCATGCACAGGGGCTGTATTTCTGGGCTACCAGGCACTGTTCACTTAAATATTACTTTGCTAAGGAAACATGTAAAATACATTACCTCAAGTAAAAGATATATAGACATC
>WBMY01014668.1:1509112-1555913 GCA_013397315.1 Donacobius atricapilla
TCCGCCCCCCCACCCCTCCTCCCCCCAGCATCTCCTGATATATAAGATATGCTTGACACTTCCAGCAAAGTTCTCTTAGGAAAAAGACCCACTGTGGTATTTGCTTTGGAAGGCACAAGGAAGGCTTCCAGCCACTGAGGCCATTAAAGACGGAAATGAGCGGGCAAATGCTACAGATGAGCCTCATGGTAATGAGGTGCCATTATGGAATACCTTCATAGTGTTCAGAAATTAAACAAAAGGGATGATTTTCTTTTTTAGGAGCAAAGATAAGCTATCATAACCAAAGATTGAAACTTGGTCTCTCACACGGATTCAAGAGTCCCAGTGACAATTAAACCACTGAGGGCTCAGAAGATGAGCCTAATTAAAATCTTCAGTGCAGAGATCAGTGACCTAACAACTCTTGAGCTTGTCAGCTCTGCCACATCGTATTCCATCTATCGGTGAATGGCCAGAAGGCAAGAGCAACAGATCGAGGCTGGCCACAGGTGTGTTCTGCAGGGTTGTGGGAAGGGGAAAGAGAATGTACAGTATCACCCACACACTGGAAATGAAGCAATCAGCGAAAGTTATAGAAACTAAATCTCAATTAGGCTTTGAAGTTTAAAAATGAAAACGACTGAGATCAGATGGCTGAAACATTTGTATCCAACCCATATGATAAATGTGTTTAATATTAGTTGTACTTTGAACTTTGCTATTGCCTTCCACTTTAAGATCTCAAAAGGTTTTCCAAGCTTTAGAAATAAAGCCTCATAATACCTCTGCAAGGTCAGCACTATTATTCTTATTTGTAAAAGTAAAATAACTTGGCCAAGGTCACATACCTTGAGTCAGTGGCAGAGCCAGGAATAAAGCCTTCGTTGGCTCTTGGTTACATATATTTAAGGTGATCTGCAAGGGAAAAATTGGCACTTGGGTATGTGCCTATTTTTTTCTTTTTATGATGATGAATGAAGAAAGTGTTAAGATTGTTTTAAGAGTTCATATAAACTGGCCTGAAGGACAACAGTGGTACTTCAAACGGGAATGATGATACAGAATTAATTTTCAAGCACTTTGAAATCCATGGGGGAAAAAAAAGTACTAAATTAAATGCTGGTTAATAAATAACAACAATAATGATAATAATAATAATAATTTGCTGTAGCACTAGCAGAATAACTCCCTATGTGAGCACTGTATTTGAGAATAAAAGTAAGATGCCTCTGATACAATTACTCCATCTCATTTATGGCTAGGCCACAGTGGTATAATTATAATTATTCCACTATAGTTCTACCAGTTCATTTCCCTGTGTAAAATAAGCCCTAAGGGATTCTTTTCCTGCTTCTATTCAACATTTTAAATTTATATTCTTCTTACTCTAGACAACCTCTGATGGAAAATTCAGAAAACTACTGCATACCAGGAGACCTGGGGACGCATCTACAGATAGCATTAGGTTGTCATAACTGTGACTCTGTAGATCACCTGAGGATCTGCTTTTAAAAAAGTGAGAAGGGGGTATCTGTGAGAACACTGAGCTGGTTTTGTTTTGAACCACATGGAATTGAGATGAATGGGAAGCCATCAACTCAACAGCTTCCCAGGAAACAAACAGAAAATCCTCAAAACCAAAACTCCTTTCCTGGCCCCTCCAATTGAGTGGACTGTATGAATGACAGATGCTCAAGTGATAAACCTCTCTTAAAAACCCAGGATCAAGTACTCTTCGACATTCTGAAAGTATTGGTTCAGACTGTAACTAAAACAACAAAGCACCACTAACTCAGCAGTCCCCAATGCATTTATCTTTTCCACATTAGATGAAAAGCCAAAGTACACCCATTTAAACAGGTGTCATATTTCATGTCAGACAACCAAGTGGGAGCACCAGATTTAGCACTTATGAGGAAAATCCTGCCTTGCAAATTGTGACATCATTCACACAACAGCCACCTTTCCACCCAGAAATTTTTACTTACTGGAGAGTTCTGGCCATAGTCAGTACAGGAAATCTGACAAAGCTGTATGCTATACCTCTATCCTTACCTTGGATTCCTATTTCATTGCTTATCTTCCTCTGGTATGCCTGGCCTTAGGTCAGTGTTATGAGATACAGCCGCTGGATTGCACGCGCCATGGCTGCTCAGGTGATTAACAGCTCTCCCACAGTGACAGAACCCGCCTCGACTGTGGCTTTGTTTTTATGCAAGTGAAAATGGTGGATTGGTGGGAAGGCAGCTAAATAATATCACTGGAAAAACAGTACAGCTTAGATCTTTGTAGTTATATGTTCAGACTCGAGCAGTCACACTTCTGCCACACATTTCTGCCTCTGTAATTGCACACTGTGTCCTTTCGATGTGATTTGCAGAGCTTTGCATTGTTAAGCTTACCTAATAATAGAAAAGGGCTACAAAATCCCCCAAGAAACCTTATTATAGGAGCTTGCTAAGACTGATAGCAAAATACTTCCCTTGAATTTTTGAGGCTAGATATACCCATGTATATGCTTTATGAAATGAAGGCAAAAAAACAGTTGCTCCTTTAGGATATCCCTGTCATGCCAGTGTTTTCCCCTAGGTTACTGCATTTTAGGCACATAGTAGAGGCAGAGAAATCAGAGACAGTAAAAAACGTTGCCACACTTGTAACACAAGCAAGAAAGGGCAAGGCCTCTCCAGTTTAGAGGTGCTGCCTTAGAAAGGTCTCTGGCACGATTAGAAGTTGGCTCCTGGAAGGCTGGGCACCACCACCACAACAGCAGAACACACACAAAGACTTTCCATAGCAATGTATGGAGGAACCTTGCGAAAGATGGAAAAAATGGTTGCCAGGGTCTGCTACCTGCTCAGAGTACCTCTCCTACATCTCCTTAGGAGTTAGTAGCTATTGACTAGTCTTCTGTCATTATCTGAATCTCCAGCAGTAGAGAAAAAACACCAGACTTTTTAAGGCTATTACATAGACATGTCTGATAATAGCAGAACTATTAATGCTGCCATATTTGTCTTACTGAGATCAGTAGTGCAGCATTATACACTCAGTGTGCACTTTCCCAACGCACAGCAGATCTAGGACTAAGGAATCAGCTTGCCAAAAGACTCAGGCCTTTTTCAGAAGGCTCATACTGCTGTTTCTGCTGGAACCCACATGCTCCAAAGCACTAGCATTAATTTACCAGATGTTCAACATGCATGAAGCACCAAGTGGTCATCAAAGAGAGAAGAGGAGGAAAAAAAAAAAAGAAGGAAAAGAAGAAAAAAAAGAAAAAAAAAAGGGGAAAAAAAGGGAATTAAGAGACCCTTTATCTGGCTCTTTGCCAAGACAGCAATTCCTTCGCAGGTGCGCATTTGATCTGGAAGGTCTCTGGATGATAAAGATGATTGTGTTACCAAACTAAAAGCAACAACACACTGATTCCCACTTGCTGAGGAGGTCAGGCGGAATTCCTGCAGGAATGGGCAGGAACACAGACAGAAACATCCTTGTGGAGGGAATTCCCTAGAAGAAATCAGATCTGGATATCAAAGAAGGGGAGAGGAAGGATAAAAGAGGTCCAGGCAAAACAGAGCCAGTGTATTAACAAAGCTGCTTCTCAGTATACCCCTAAAAGCAGTCTCCCTTAAAAGAAGGTGACATAAAAGATAACATTCAATGAACCAAATTATAGCATCTACTTTTACAAAGCCATCTGAGCATAAATAGTTTGTGACCTGATCCACTTAAAAAAAGCAAGGAAGCTGGAAACACATACAAGCCAGTTCATTTCAGGAACAACCTGAGGTAAGAACCCAGATGCACATTTCCTTGGCCAAGTGCTCTGCTGGCTGGACAGGGTGTTTCCAAAGACTGGGTTCACTGGTGACTCAAAGGTCTGACATGGTACATTTCTGAACATCTTTATCTTTCTACGTTTATGAACATCTCCTCTAAGGTGCAGCTTTTCTCAAAGTGGAAGCATAGTCTTCAACCTCTACATGAGCACTAGCAACATGCAGGGAATACTGGAGAACAGTTTCCAAGCAACTTAGATCCCAAAGCAAACAACTGCCCCACCACACATATGCTGTTCTTTTAATCCTCCAGGGTCATCATGACTCCTCTTTTATGACAGAAAGAATGATATTTGTCAACATTCATCTAGGCTTTTATATGCTGGGCACCATCCCAGTGAAAACAATGGAGAAGCACTGTCTGCTGCTCAGAAATCAACACTCTCTGGTCTCAGGGTCTTTTTTCCAGTCTGGCAGCACAGGAATGTGGAGCTATTACCTATAGCCAGTATTTCCCAAGACAGAAACAGTCATGCTAGGATCATCCCTTCAGCTAGAAATGCTGATTTCAGATGGCAGGGAAGTGGAAGTGTTTCACTCATTAGAAGCAGTTTCTACCAAAAGCTGCTGCAATATGCATGGTCTCACTAACCCCGCAGTACCTTTTTTTCAACTTTTCTCCAGGGAAAAAGGGATGAGATATTTAGAAAGTAGAAGAGACAACCAGAGATGGATAGAAAAAGCAGATTAACAAGTATGAAAATATTTGTAACCAGCAGGAAAGGAAAGCTGTAGTTAGTTTGTCAGAAAATAAGAGTCAAATATTGCAAACCTGCAGTATCTGTAAACATGCATTTAATTTCCCCACTCAATTATATTCTATCCTTCCAGGAGAAAAGTAAACATCATGAGAGAGGAAGAAAAGAAATTTTTGCTAATAAAACTGCGAAGGCTTTCTAAATTTCAAAAAGTGATTGCAGTGTAGGCAGAATTTTGACTCCATTGATTTGAGAATTGAATTCCTCCTTAAGGACAGTGAACAGTCATAGTAGAAACCTGCTCCCAGACATTGACCCTAAACCCTGCTTCATCACTCATTTGAAGGAATTGCTTCTGGTACAATCACTGCAGCAATGTGTCTTACTCTGTTCAATCCATGTCTGCTGGTCTTCACACCAAGCAATGGTATTAAATCAACAGCAGAAGCCACAATTTTTTAATATATGTGAAATTATTATAGCAATGTGGACAAAAGCTTAGCAAGGCTCCTTTCACTTGCCTAACTAAACTCCAAAATTGGTGAAGAGCATAATTTGATGTGGAGGAGTGTAGGGTTGGGTGACGCAGTTCATCACGCATACACAAACACACACTCACACTTTGATCAGAAGGTGTGAAATAAGAACTCTAAGTTTATTTAAAAGTCTGACTCCATTATATAGTACTTCTACAAAGGCCAGGGATTGGGGGAGAAGGTTAACACTTATCTCATTGGTCAAGACAACTGTCCATCAGTTGTCCATATTTTTAAGAACAGGAAGGAAAATTTTCCTTGAAACTACAATAACATTGGTTGTGTTTACAGACCAAAGTGTGAGAAAGAACCCAAAACATGAAACTGTGAAACAGAAGAGAAGGCTGAAAAAATCAGGGCGACAATTGGGTATACTTAGAAGATCCACTGCTCATGAAAAATCAGAGATGTCACTAAGTTGCTGATGCTTTAACCAATATAATACCCAGACTGACATAAATAAGGATTGTCACAGCAACATTGGCTTGAAGCACTTTTTTTCCTTTCAAGTGTAACTTCCTACTGTGTGAATTATCCTACCATACCATACTCCAGAGCTTCAGGTTTCCACACGTTCCCCTTGATTTCTTATGAGAGGGTGGTGAGGCAGAGAGGCCTGATATCAAGGAGCACAAGGCAGACCCAACACATTTAGTTCTACCTCCTCTTCTACTCCTGTAGAAGTAGGTTTGTGTGGATGCTTTTAAGCTACTTGAAGAATCTCCTAGGGAAGACAACTTCTCAGCCAGCTGCTGAAGCTGGTTTCCTGACAACACGAACAGGAAGGAGCAAGGCAAGAGACACAGCCCAGTAAGACAGCAAGAGATACCATACGAAATCTATTTTATGCTTATCATCTGGACAGACACCCCATAGCAGACACAGGCATCCCACAGAATGATCAGTAGATATACTGGCCTATTTTGCCCTTAGAAGCAAGGAAGAGTGGAAACACAGTTATTGAATGGGTAGTTTGGGTTTATCCAGAAGTTGTGGAAGAGGAAAGTAGAGTTATTTTTTTTCTTTCTCATAATGGCCTGTGATTTGACCATCATGGTATAACTGAGCAATATCTAAATTAAATTCTTATTGAGACAATCTTACTTCAAGCTAGACTTCTCTCCCTTTGAATTTCCAGTCCAGATGCAATGAACACTGATGATCAATGAAGTTCAAGCAAAGTTCAGCACAGAGGCAGTTCCATGCAGGAGACTAACTGAGCAAATCTAAAAGACCATGGTGTAACACACTTAGTCAGGAGATTGCCAAAAAGGCAGCTCTGGAATTCAGCATATAGGCTATTCCCTCAGTTAATGTAAACTCGGATTTACTCAAATGTCTGCTATGTTGTATATTTTGCCCTTTCCAGATTAAAGTCAGGACAATGTTCCCCTTTTTCTTATCGTTCTCCCCATTTTCTGTTTCATAAAATGAACAAAACAAGGACTATCACAAAATTAATGGTGAAGAAAAAACCAAACAAGCAGAGCAGAACATGGCACACTATACAGTTAGATAGGAGAAGGTATAACAAAACCAGAGAAGGAGAGGATCTGCCTCTAGCCACCAACTGCTCCTCATTTGTACAGGGAACCACAGTATATCATAATCATCCACCTCTATTCCACACAAATCACTGTGCTGTAACCATTTTATACCTTCATCTGAGCCTCTATCAATCCTCCTTTTGGGGACAGCTCCTGAAAGCCCTCCTGCTTTTCTGTTTCCCTTTTGAGTCATGCACAAACCCCTCAAAGCTATAGTTTCATCATGTTTCTTCCAGCACCAGATCTTACCAGAGTAAACTAAGGGGCAGGAAGCCTCAACCGATTAGACAGAAACCTTACTGAGTCCATGAAATACTTCACGTATGTTCCAACGATGATTTTTGCTACAAGACCAGGACATATTCAAGAAGGAGAGAAAAAAACAAGGTAATTGCAGCCAGAGAAGAGCGGGCTAGGAACATGTGAGAGGAAAAACCCTGCAGGCACCAAGGTCGGTGCAGAAGGAGGGGCAGGAGGTGGTCCAGATGCCAGAGCTGAGATTCCTCTGCAGCCTAAGGTGTAGACCATGTTGAGGCAGCTATGCCCCTGCAGCCCATGGAGGATGCAGAGATCCATGTGCAGCCCATGGAGGGGTCCCATGCTGGGACAGGTGGATGCTTGAGAGGAAGCTGGGATACCAGTGGAGAAAGAAGAAGCCTGTCCTTGAGGAACTGCACACTGTGGAAGTGACCCACGCTGCAGCAGTCTGAGGGGTGCTGATGCCTGCGGAAGGTGGAGCCACATTGGAGAAGTTCAGGGAGCACTGTCTCCCATGGGAGGGACCCCACAGTGCAACAGGGGAAGTGCTCCTCTCCCTGAGCAGCAGGAGAAGCCAAGGGGATGAACTGACCATAACCCCCATTCCCTGTCTCCTTGTGCCACTGGGGGAGGAGGCAGAGCAGGGAAGGGAGGGGTGGGCAGAAGGTGTTTTGAAGGTTCTATTGAACTTCTCATTACTCTGCTCTGATTTCGTTATTAATAAATTCATATCTTTCAGTTGAACTTGTTTTGCTTCTGATGGTATTTGGTGAGTGATCTCTCTTGACCCTTGTCTCAACTCATGAACCCTTCAGTATATTTTCTCTCCCCTGTCCAGCTGCAGAGGGGAGTGAGAGAGAGACTTAGGTGGGTGCCTGGTGTTCAGTCAGGGTCAACTCACTACACTGGGATAACAGTGAACGAACAGCTGCACTGAGAGCAAACATGAATCAAGGATTGAAAAACAACTTTTTTTTTTTTTTTTTTTTCTTACAGAAGCTAAAATGGCATCCATTTAAGTCCCGTGCTGCTCTGCAAATGAGAAAAAAACAGTCATGATGCTTCTTCAGGAAATCAAAGATTGAATTTTTGGAAAGTAAGAAAATTATTCTGATAACAGTTCAGAATTTGAAGCATTTGTAAAAAAGATGGAGGCATCCTCAAAATTCATTAACTTCTGAAGCAGTGTGCCATGCCCAGCTTTGCCAGTGAACCCCTCAGAGAAATGGGGAATGCTTCAGGTTTGTGCATCCTACATTTTCCCCTTAGAACTGCAGGGTGCCCACCAGCTGCAAACCTTGTTCCCCTCTTTCAGAAAGGCTATAAGGAAATACCACTCTGGTCAGTCATGGTCAACAGACCTTTTCTCTTTAGATCTCTTTTTTCCTCTTCTTCCATTTGAGGGTTTTTTTTTTCCTTCTTTCTTTTAATATATGAAGGCAATATTTACAGCCAAAGCAGTGCTGAGTAAGATGCAGTGATTATGGCTGATTTTATCACAGCCGTATTACTTAGCTGCAAGGTGAAGCGCTGTGCTAAAATGGATCATGAATCCCTGAAATTGACTATCCGTCACCTTTATAATCCTGATGGAAAGGCAGGTCAGATCAGGCCTGACAACTCCCCATGCAAACGAGACTACACTGGTGACGTCTGCTTGCCTCAAGGCATTTATTTGTCTGGAGAGGAAGGTGATGCCTTAGGGAACTGGACTAAAGAAAGAGGGAGAGGAGAAGCCAACTACTCCAGCTGCCCTGCAGGAATCTAGTGAAAATACAGGAGCCAATTTTGTCCATAGAAAGACTGCTAGAAGTATTGAATGAAAGAATATTACAAGCAGCTAAGAATCGGGACTGTGGCATGAATGCCTCCCCCTAGGTAGAAGAACAGATTTCAGTTTCAATGCTAGAAAACTAAAATAACACCACCTCACCACTGGTTTGTGGATCAGAAGAATTTGTAGGATCAGAAGAAATCCATAACGAGGAAAAACCCTCTAAAATGTTTGAAGATTCTAGTCATAATTCCTTCCAATTCAGTGTCACTTTCTTTCTCACAAAGTCAGATTTAAACAGTGTGTGCAAGTTTGGAGACGAAATCCATCAGGGTGTAAGCAGTGGCCATTATGTGTGGCACCTATGCAAGAAAGCTCATAGAGTGATGGAAGTGTTGAACCTCACAGGAGGTGTTCATTTGGAGACAACCAGTTCACTTGGTGAGAAAATCACTAAACTACTCTATTGCATCTTTTTTAACTGGCATATGGCCATATTAAGGAAACTTCCCAATCTGACCACTTACAAGACTCTTGAGCAGCCACACTCCCAAGGCCAGGGACTTTATCTGCTGGGACTAAAGACTCTTTGCAGCAGGTGGCTCCAGTGAGCCAACACTTGCCTTGGTTGACTGTCTACATATCCCAGTCACACAGTCAGACCAGATTTCCTTAGCAGTTCAATCCCAGGTTTCCCTTTGCAGTCTCAGATGTCTCATTCCAGAAAGCAATTTATTCATGGTGCAGTAACATGGAAACATCCCAAGCTGATGCCTCTGAGGAGGAACCAGAAACGAAGTACCCCTTTCATTTTTATCCCCTCACAGTCCAAGCTCAAAAAACTCTTGCTCCTCCCTTTTGAATCTTCAGCCCCTTGCAATGCCTCCCAGTGCCAATCCACCTGGCCTGCCCACCAGTCTTTGTGCCCTTTAAGAAAAGGGTTGGCACCTCACAGCCTCTTGTCTCTGGCTCCTGCTCCCCAGAACTGAACCTGCTGCGCCCACTGCAGCTGCACCCAGAGCTACCTGCACCAAAAGTATTCCTCAACAGCCTCATGCAAGAGGGACAATCTAGGAGAAAAGACTGACATTATTTACTGTTATTTAACAGTTCTTTACTGTTTCTAATGAGATTGGTGTGCTGGTTTAGGTAAACACCAGCTTCTCAAGGCAAGACTTGTTCTGAAGTATAAACACAGGTTGTCTCATTCATACACCTCCCAGGTTTGGGAGCACCAAGCAGAGCGTTTGCTCTTGGCACCCATGTTCTATCTCCAGCATAGCTCCTCACAAATCAGGCAGCCTAGCCATAGTCATTAACACTACTGTTCCTTATTCCTGCCCATGCTAAAAGAGGTTAATACTATGTGTATCACAGAGCTACTACATCCTTGTTAAAAGTGGGGTAGACTCCTTCAGACTCACAGATAGATGGTATTAGAGAAGGGCAAAGACTACTTACATCTTGCTCTTCTCACCTGTCCTTTCTTCCCCTTTCCTCTAGTGCCTCTCCTGGGTAAGTCACATCCCAACTAAACCTCTTAGTGAGTGATTACATTAGAGATAATGCTAATTACCAAGTGTCTTCTGTGTGGTACAATCTTATCAACACCCCACACTTTCTCCCCTGAGCTGAGTGGGCTTGATCCATTTCATAAAAGTATCCTAGTTATCTGCTCCAGCAAGCTCCATTCCCTCAGGCCTGAAGGTGTATGGCTTTCTGTTTTTTTGTGATTTTTTTTGTTTTGTTGGGTTTTTTGTTTGTTTGTTTTGTTTGTTTATTTACCCCCACTCTAAGTACAGATTCAAAGCTTTTATGGTAGAACCTCTTGCAGGGAGGTGGGGTTACCCCAACAACAGACTCACTCGTGGGCACTGTCCTGTGTGTACAGTGGGAGACAGCCAGTTCCCAGGGTGCTGCGTTTCAGGTAACACACTCAGAGGCTCATCCCCAGCAAGCACTGCAGTTCTACCTCCCTCCACCTGGCACAGGAAGCCAACACCCACCCCACAGCTGGGAACACTGAGTTTGGGACATGAGGCAACAAAGGTAGAGCAGAAGTAGCTGGGTGTAGAAACACCCAGTCATGCTTTGGAAAGGCTACTGAATCACGATTTAGTATTGCCTGATTCTTTTTTTTTTTAGACTCTCCATTTGACCAAGCTCTGCCAGGGCCATGCTCTCCTGCCCTGCAGCACCCCATGCCCTGAGTTTGGGGCTCTCTCCACATTTCTGACAACTTAACATGGGGTGGTCTCATGGGTTTGACTACAATACTGCTAGCTAGTTACCAAGGCTTTAACAGGGTAATTTCGTCTTGCACTACAATCCAGAACACCATTTGCTTTCTTATTAGTGGATGCTTCAGCTGTATTCTTTCTGGGGGTTTGGTTATTTTTATGTTTGAAGGTTGTTAGTGCTTTGTTGGTTTGTTTTTTGGTTTGTTTTTTTTTTCCCATATAATTTGTGTGCATATTACTCGCTGTCCCTAAAATTCATTTTGTTCCCTGCTAATGAAACCTCTGCGTCGCTAACAAAGCAGAAAATAAAAAAGGTAAATAGCACTCTCCAGAAACAATTTGTTTCTTGTTCTGTAAATTTTTGCTGAACAGCATCTCAGGGAATTTTCACCCCAATAAGAGAAGAGAGAAGCAGGAGATGATTGAGAAGGGGCTAGAAATGCAGTTAGTTGATCTGGAAAGGAAATAATAATTATATGTACACTGTAGACAAATAGGTACCCAGACAGCTGCACCTGTGAAACTCCAGAAAGCACTTGAGCACCCAAGTCATTTGATTGAGTGGAAACCACTGGCTGTAGAGATTTTTGAAGGGGGGAATAGTTTTCTCATGTCTAACCCTTTGGATCTACACCAAGAGTCAGCTGCCCTTACCAGATTCAGAAAACAGAAGAGGACTCAGAAAATTAATGAGCAATCCTGTTTGCTGAAACACCTAAGGTAGGTATAGACTGCATCCGGCAGCATTGGTGCCAATGAATACAAAAGGAGGAGATGAAAAACTTAGGAAGAGGTGATGCTAGTTTTTCCTAGTATGTCTGATGCTACTACCTGCCAGAGAAAGGCACAAGACATTCTACTAAAGGTAGTTTCTTTTTCACATAGGTGAGTCATCTAGTTCACTTTCAAACAGCTGAATACAAGTCAGAAGGCTGAAATTTTCTGAAAAAATTAGACCACTGAAGAGATTTTGAAGTTTATATTGAAGACCCTAGATTAAAGGCTTGCAATTAAAAAAAAGTGATTTAATAGCTGCTTCCACTGATTTTACTGTCTGATATTCAGATCCTAAACCCTCTAATCCAAGCAGGGAGTTAAAAACAATGTCATAGGGCAGGAATGGAGATGTTCTTACATCCTTTCCACCAATAATCAAGCAATATGTCATCTCCGTGCTGTATTGCTTGGGAACTAAGAAATCACCACACTTCCTGGAAAAATAAACCAACCAACATCAGATTCAGCCAGAGTGAAATGTGCTGAAAGCCAGGTTTTATTTCTGAGATTACTCCATTGTGTAAAGCAGCCAAGGGAATTAGATGGCCAAAAGCCATGTGGCCCTAAGTCCCTTAGCCACCTTTAAAATTGCATGCACAGTGTTCCATGCATGAACACACCTTTGCCCTATCACTCACTGGATTACTGGACCAGCCCTCGCATGGAAGATTAAATACAAACTGCTCTACTGCTGAAGCATATTTATTGAGCTTTAAAAACCATGTAATTTATACATCTCTCCTCACAGAGTTGGAAAAACTCCATCAACAATAATAACGGCAACAGTCAATTTCAATTGGTATGTTTTTAACCTACAATAAGCAACCTGTTATAACTATAAAGAGGTCTTTAGAAGTTATGCAAGGTATTAATTGAGCTGCTAGGAGACCATGCAGGTTGGTTTTGTAGTAACTCTGCAGTGAAAAAGAATGCAGCAATCAGAAAAATCCTGGCAAGACAGCAGCACCATCTCAGGAGATGATTGCTTCAGCTGTACCAGTTATTTACATGAAGTCAATTCCAAGTGATTATTAAGAACATGAGGTTTATCGTTCAATATAAAAGGCCAGTTCATTATGTCCCCACAAGCTACAGCTTAAATGGCAAACCTCGATAATTTAGTTTTTCTAACAGCAGTTTGGAATTTAATCGCTGCACAATAACTGCATTAATTCTGAATTAATTTCTTAATGGAGATGTAATTGTCTTAAGTTTCATCTGAGGGGCCAAAATACGCTCTCACAAGCATAAATCTAGTGGAACTTCATGTGAGAGAGTGGGATGATTTCAGCATAAGGAAATTTGAAGTCAACAGGCAGCTGAGTTTTACACTGGCATCAGAGGAAACAGCATGGCCCAACCATCATTTGCACTGCTTTGCTTTCAGTCTCAAATGACCCATGTTTGCCGGGGCAACATCCTTACAAGTACTGAGCACAGATGAAATCACATCTGTTTACTACCATGATTATAATAATAACACTTCATCCCAAAAGGCTGCAAAGCATTTTGCTGCAGGGAAAATATTTCTATCAATAACAAAATGCTTTTAGGTCTAGGGTGAAGACACTGGCTCATATAGATGGAGAAGCTGAAAAGGCAGACAGCCACATTTCCATTTGGCTTAGACATTCAAGATGACACCTCCAAGTACTATAACAAGCTCTGTATAAACAATTTAAAGACAATGCCTTCAGAAGATGTTCACAAGAACTCAGATGCTATTGGGGCAGGCACGCTGGGAATCCTTAAAGCAGAACCAAAATCAATGAGAACAAAAAAAATGATCACTGCTACGGTCATAATATGGATGAGAACAGTGATGGTAAGAAACATGCTATTGGAAGAATGCCCAGATAGCATGAACAGGGACTGATGAAAAATATTTTAGCTCTTCCAGTTGCCCATTTGAATGGATGAACTCTTAGTGGCAAGAATAAAGTTGAGAACACAAAAAGCAACAAAGAACTAAACCATCTGGAAAAATGAATGCAACAGACAAAAGTTACAGTGATAAATCTGCAAGTCACACACGAGATTTGAGTCTACTGAGTGCCCTAAAGCTGCAAGGAGTTCCTTGAGGCTCATCCCATTCAAGACCATACCAAGGAACATACCAAGTGTGGCAGTAACACCTCTTATAATCTGAGCCAGACAGGTAAATTGCAAACTTAATCCATGATAGTAAGTAAACCTGACTGAAAAAAACACAAAGTAACACAGCCCACAATTCCCTTACTTCAGTTTAAGGTCTACCACCTACCACTATATACAAATGCAATGTTTTCCTGTTGCAAGCAGGCAGAGAGAAGAGAAATTTTTCAGGTGTTTCTGTTGAGCATTTTCCCACCAGCACCACAGCAGCCTCATGTGACTTTTCCATCCATTTTACATCTATTCACACCACTGGTGACACAGAAACACTGACAGCCCCTCCAGTGTTTGATTTAATATTTATCAAATGAGAAGAGCAGTCACAAAGAGTATCCTGCTAAAACATCATGCACCTGCTCGCCTGCTCCTTGAGGACCTCCTCCACAAACACTGCCCTGACACAACCTTTGACAGAAGAAAGAGAGAAGCTTGTTTTGAGGTCTACTATTTATATATGGATACATGAGCAATAAATTCCTTTACATACAAGACATATGATATTCACTACCTTTTTTTGTGATGGCAAAAAGTCATAAAAACTATTCCTCATCTAGAGACAGAAAGGCCTGAGTAGAAAATGTTCATGATGTGAGCAAGGCAGTCAGCATCAGAAGTTAAGAGATTAAGAGACCTTCTTTGTATGCCTGAAAAGGATGCTGGTTTTCAGGTCAGTGAGCTGACCCTCCTCATCGATAGAGATCATGATGAAATTTAGCAGATCAATCATCTTAACCATTGGAGAGAAAGGAAAAAGACCTGCCAGAACAGTTTGGATTTAATTTTTTATCAAAATCCAATCTCTCTATGGAAAATGTCAACTTCAATGAAATCTCTGACGACTAAACATTCAAGAGTTTTATTGCATTAATCTCAGAACATTTTGTTTAGATCCATTTTTTGATTTTTCTAATGTTGTGATAATATTTCATTTAATCTATTGCTCTCTATCAGATGTTTGCGAATTATTATTTACTTATTAGTCTGATACAATAAAAAAGGAAAAGTAAATAAATGAAAGAAAATAGTGAGAGTTTAAATAAAAAAATAAATTTTTCTTCTTTGGAAGAAAATTGAAATCTAAATTCAGAATTCACCCCAATTTATTGAGACAGGCTAAAATTCTAGCATGCAGAATTAACTGCCCTGCAGTCTAGTCATTATAGGCTCTTCTGGCCATTGCATAATCTGTGCCAGGCCAACTGGGGAAGGAAAAAAAGCTTAGAGAAAGAAAGGAAGATATTACTTAGATATAGCTTAAAAAGAAACAGAATTTGCTGTAGCCTCTGGCATTCTGTGGTATCACAGGCATTTGCCTGGGGTGTCTTGATTCCCTGACATGCAAGACACAGTGTAATTCACATTAGGGTAGATTTTCCAAAAGCAGGTGACAGACCAAAGACTTACCTGTGGTACAGTTATGTCACTGGATTAATTTTTATGTTTTCTTTAGGTCCTTATACCACATCTATCACTACAGTATTGTAGCTGCTGGTGATGTTCATCAGAAACAAAATCAATAAGCAGTCAAGACTGCATAAAATGGTGGCCAAAATTGGGTTCTTAATTCCACACATTGGCAGAGAATAAATAACATGGTCCTTCACACTGAAAGACCAAATATGATCAGGAAAGCCCCAACGAGTCCCATGCTGAATCTCCACAATAACTTACAAGATGCACCTATACATAGCTACAAATCCAAGCCAAAGCACTGGGTTCAGACCCAGCAAAATTCTCTGGTCTCTGAAACTCCTGGTGGTGGGTCTGAAAGGTACAACAGTCTTTTCTGGACTTCAGACCTATGAATCTGTGAATTTACAAAAATGCAGTGCATACCTCAACCAAAATGACCCTGCATGTTTCAAACTGTAGCAGTCGACAGACACATCCTACAATACCCACATTTGGGCAGCAGAACACTCCAAGCACTTCTGCACCCTGAGGCAGAGGATGAAGTAGATGAGCTTTCAGGATCCCTGTAAACTATTTTCTCTGTGATCCTAGGAAACCTGCACAACTAGGCAGCAGGGAGCCTTCATACAGCTCGTCTGGAAGGATTAACCTGGACCAATCCAAAGGAAAGTGTTACCATTCACAGAAAAACATTCTATTAAAAAAGTGTTCTTTTTGCAAAGATATATTGCTAAAGGGAAGCTGGTACAGGACACCTTTCTCTCTCCCAGCTTTGCACACAAGGAATGCTGGGGTTATTACTGGCTCATCATATATTCCATTAAGACTGACAGTCTGAAAAGAGAAGTGCCATTTGCACAAGTTCTCACCAAGCTCCAGCAGCCCTGTCAGTGTCACAGCTGCACTGAGATTCGGTAGTGAGCAAAAATGAAGTCAGAACCTCTTTAATATATAATTAGCAATAAGAGGAGTGTGAGGGCATTTGAATAATACATCTCATGGTCAGATAAAGCTGTAGGAGCCAAAATAGAAAGGGCATAACAAGTCAACGGGGCAAAAATCAGAGAAAAATGAGACTACCTATGTGAAATGAGGTCCAGTTCTAAGCTGATAGTAAAAGTAGTGCTTTGCATTTCAAAATGCCTCACTTTCAAACCCTTTTCTTTCAAACATTTCCAAAACAGAGTCAAAGGATTGTGAGAACAACTGCTCCCTTATGCAGAGGAAACAGAAATCCATAGGGAGGCCATGAAATTTCCAAAGCCACTTTCAAGTTGTCAGTGGAAGAGTGTAGAATACAGGCCATTCTATAATGGCTGGAGGAACTGGCCTTCCCCACCTTACTCCTGACAGAGAGTGTCCAGAAGAAGGGAGATAATGCTCAACACTGCTGAGTTTTCCCATACACTGGATTAAAGAGTAGTGTTTGGTATTAGCATCAAGTTCATTGGAGCCAGGCTTGCCTAAGGCAACACTGGTAAATGTTACACTCTCAATGCCTGATAAATGCAGGGAAAAATGAAAGAATGGAAATGATTTAGTGCTAAAACCCCATTTTCTATACATCAAATACAGATGTGTTTTTCTCTTGTATTTCGGTTCATGTTCCTCATTTTAATCACTGCCTTGCTTTTTTCTTTCTTTTTTTCTTTCTTTTTTTCTTTTATAAAAACCCAGTACCTAGAATTTCAGATCAGACTTCATTTAGAGCCATCACCTTAATAGCTACAGCACCTGCAAAAAAATAGCTTAGATAAAACTTTTCATTTTTCAGCAGAGCAGCTCTTGTGACCTTGACACGTTTGTGGTCAATTTTAACAGAATGTACCATGCCTATCCACCAACTCATCAGTCATATCTGTTTCCCCCAGGCTTTCCCATCCTGATGCAGCAATCCTTTTTGGTTCCTGCAGCTACTGTACCTGGAAAAGACCATGGTGCCTCACAGGAAATTTCCAGCTGAGAACCACTACAAAAAGAGCAAAAAACATCTTGGGCCAAGGAGGAGTTAGAGCTGGGATGGAAGAAGGCTCTAGTACTCCCCCTAAAATAAAGCTTCAATACTAAATAAAGTAAAAAAGACATACACAAAAATCCCTTCAGCTCTCCATTTAAAGGTAGAGCAGCAACAAAACAGCATGGCCTGCAGCTGGGGCAGCAGACTAAGCTATGGACCAGTATGGGCAGAAAATCCTTCGAAATGAGATTGCCTTATACATTAAGAGCATAAAACCTGAGGGGATGGTTTCATCTGACAGTTACTGAAAATGAAATTATTATTTTTTTATAATACTTGCATGGGGTGCAGTACACAGCTGAGGTCCTCAGCCAAGCTGACAGCAGTTTGGGGAAAGCTTGTGTAAGAAAGGGTAGGAAAAATCTGGAGGGGGGAGGGAAAAGGGTGAGAAATTGCAGAGGTAATACAGCAGTCTGAGAAGGGAGCAACAAACTAACTACCATGTACTGACCAATTCTCCATAACTGTAGGTAGACACACCTGAATCCCACCCATAGAAAACAAACAAAAGCCAAAAAAAACCCCACCAAAATCCACAGAAAAGGGAACAAGTTAGATGGCCCGTTTCTTAAAGTGATCTCCAAATTTCTGACTATGTCCATGACTTTAGGTACCTCACAGCCTTCAAAAGCAAAGGGCCACTGCAGGGATGAGCTATGGATGACAGGATAAAAGAGCAGACTCCCGCTCCTCAACTCACAGCAGCACTGCATCAGGCTAAAATGCAGCAGAAATCTGTTAAAGTGATGCTCTTAGCCACAGAATCTTCTTCCATTTGAAAAGCAATGTTACTCCAGGAATTTTCCAGCTGAAAGATGCAGACAGGCTACAGTGCCAGAAGAATCTGAATCAGCTCCAGCTGATGACTAAAAAGGAAATTTTTAGTCAAGGACCTGCAATTACATAGACCAATAACAGATAAGAAGTTCTTGGTCACAACAAACACTTTTAACAGAGAACAGCTGGTCACCTAAGAGAGACCCTAAAAAATTATACTGATTATGCACTTAGCTCTCTACAATATGTTTCTTGGAAATGTCTCACAGGCACCATATTAGCTTGCATAGCTGGAATCATAGGGACGCTGTAGAGGGGAAGCATTCAAACAGAGAGGAAGGGTATAAATGTTACTGAGAATGCAGGGATTTCAGGTAAACACTCTGTGTGCAGAGAGGATGGGCTCAGGATGGGTTCCATTTTAACTACAGCAGACCCCGACTGTGCTACTGAAAATTAATAAAGTTTGAAGGAGATTTCCTTAAATTCAGAGCTAAGGAAAGCTGGCAGGCACTGAGGAGCGCTCAAGTCAGACAAAGACATCTGCTAGGAATGTCAGCAATGGAGAGATAACTGTTATCTGGGAGCAGAGGATAGGCCAGAAACTTCAGCTAGAGAAAAGCTAAGACATATCAAAATGCAGAAATAAATTCTCAAATATAACAGGGCTTCTGACACAGAATTTCAATAAAATTAGGCTCTGGGCCAAGACTAAAAAATAATCATGTGCATACACATCATTGCATAGGCTTCTGAGCAATAATGAGTAAACGAGTACACTGGATAATGGAAGAAAACCTTGCTATAATAAAGACTAATGAAATGACAAAGATCAATGGAAGAACACGATCTTTGGTTTCAAACTGTACACAAAGCATAGGAGGCTTTAGAGGTGAGTGTGCTCACAGAATCCAGAGAGGGAATGTTTTGAGAAGTTCATATGCGAGCTCCAATACATAAGCCCAAAAGCCCTTAAAATAAAAATATTCTTTATACTAGCAAGGTTACATTACCATCCGCTTGATCAAGAGAAAAAAAAAATACAAAATGCATAAACTTGATGAACAACAAAGCAGTAATCAGTCTAATAAAGCAGAAAAAAGTGGATGACTTTGGTTATCTGCTTACAGAAATGAGTCAGGTGTCATGTTGGGTGACAGTTTAGAAAAATAATTTCTTGATGTCTTAAATAAATTATCACTTAGAACAGCTGACTCCAGAGCTCACAGAGACAGGATACTATTTGCACTGCAATTTGACATGAAAGACAAAAGTCTGTTTGCAAAACGACTGTTGTCGATGCACTGAAAAACAATGACCACAAACAGGCTCAGTGTCCTTCAGGGATTACATGCACACACCAAAATAAAAAAAAAAAATAAAAACCCAAGCAACACATACAAGGTACTAAATTTTTTGAAAGGGATTTGTGAAACTACCTAGGAAGCTGGTGGGAAAAAAAGTAACATCAAAATGGGAAGGATTAAATCCCTATGCCAAGGACAACAGGAAAACAATAATCCACCTAGGAATCAGAAAGGCATTGTGAAATAAGAAAGAGGAGCATCAATCTCAGAAATGAAGTAAGGAAACCCTTAAAACAGAATGGTGCATCTCAATGGACAGGTGGAAGAAACGATCTATTATTTACATCATGTTTCTTCTAGGGCATGGTTTCCATACCACTGATATGAATATGCCAGAGCCTCTAAAAAGCCCCTGGGTTAGCAAAAGAAATGTATTAGGTCCAGAAATCAAAGAATTTGTGATGTCACCAAGATTCAGATTATGCAAAGAGAGATTTGAAACCTGACATTACGAATTAAAAAAAAAAAAAAAAAAAATCAAAGGGATGAAGTACTAGATTAAATGGAGGCCAAGACTGAAGGGCATTTGGATGTGGATTTAGGGAATCCAGGTCTGAGACAGCAGACCATGATAGGTAAGATTTCAGGCCAAACACACTGCATTACCTTATATTTCATGAGGAAATAACACATAAAAAAATCCTATGGACTCCATGGATAAGGCAGAGCCATATAAAACCCTTCATAAGAAGGCAAGATTTTGTTTCTATTTACTTCCCAAATATCATCATGAAATCTCTCTGAAAATCCTAATAACATTTTCTTTATAAAAGAAGAAATAAAAAAGACGGTAATAATTAAAAAACCCTCCAAACCCTCAGGATTGAAACAGCAACAGCAATGTTCAGAACTAAACTCACAGTATTTGATTCTTTACAGTTGCCCAACATATTCCACATAGATAGTATGGGAGGGAATTGGGGGATACAGATGCCTTTAGCCATGATGCACTGAATGAAGGGAAGAGGTGAGAGGAAAGCTCACTTTCTAAATACGAGCAGAACCGATAAATCACAGCCTGGCTGGCGTGGAAAACACCAATCCCTCTGGCAGCTTTGTAATTACTCCCTAAATGTGGTCTCAACCCTCTTGATGTGGAGATAAATAACTTTATGTGCAAAGCAATTAAAGCCTCGGGCAACACTACTGGCAAAGCGTGGCCACTATGTGTCACTATCCATTTGCCAGGGAGGTGTACAACTGGTACTGAGTTTATTAAACAGCACTAGAGCACTGGCTTCCACACATCAGCCTGCCAGAGGCCTTCTTTGGATGGCCCTCAAACAATTGTTTCTGCTCTCCAAAGCAATGAAACATCCTGGTCCAAAGGCTGAACCTGAAGTGAGGTGAGACCCCCCGAGCAGTGTGCTAGGCATTTTGTTCCTATCCACTCTCCTAGAAGAGAGTGGTTTTCTGCTCTGTGAGTCTGATACCTACTGGGGGACCTCTGAAGGTATTATCAATCATCATGATTAGATTCCTCCTCTTCTCAGGAGAGACCATGCTCAGTTGAAACAAGAGCTACTGCTGGGATGGTAACAAATCACCCTGCAGCAGAGTCCTGCTTGCTGCATTCCTCTCCCCCTTATTTGTGCACTTCTCTGCCCTTTTCCTGGACGGTCATGTTTTCACTAAACCTCCTGTCTATCCAAAGCAGAACATGCCTTGATGCTTTTCTCACACCTGCCACCTACCCGTAGTGACAGCTCTGGAAAGCAAACTTAGGAAAGTCCTCCTGCGTTCTCATACAGCTGGGTGAAATAGCACTACACTGTGACACCTGAATGCTGTCCTTCCCTAGGGAGCTGCTGGCCTACTCAGCTCAGAGGCACTGCATACTGCAGCACCCACGTTAAAAAAAAAAAAAAAAAAAAAAAAAAAAAATCCCAGGAAAGCGCCGTGCAGAATGCAAGCTGGAACCATTAGCTATGCCATGACTGCCTTGCACGACCTCAGAGCTGGCATCATATGCCAGGCAAATCACCTGGTGGGAATTCCAGCAGCCTGCAAGGAAGGCATGGACTAGCTATATCTGTCACAGCAAATTAAGGCATCTTCCTGCCCAGCTCCTATCATCAGGTACCTGACTAGAGTGACGCAGCAATGGGCTGGGTCAGCCTCCAGCTTTTTGAGGCTGCATATCTCCAAGTGATGTGAAAAAGTACGATAGCTTCTGTTTTTAAGAAAAATGAACATGCCCAAAATAGTTCACTTTTGAAAAAGCCTTTTTTACCCGTTCTGCTTTCAAACCATCATCAAAATAAAAAAAAATGAGTACAACAGCCATTTCATTCAACGTTTTTCTTGGAAAACGTATTATTAATTTTTTAACCCGGTTTGTAAAGACAGAATTTGCAACAATATTGGTGTTTTGAAAAGAATCAGTGCTGCTTTTAAATCTGTTCTGATCAATAATCAAAGCTGCTACTAGGGGGCACTGTGACATTCACAGGAGGCACAGCTCTGCTTCCCTCTGCCTATTCCTGCGTCCATGAAATCTTCCACAATTTCTTGGGTACAAATACAGCTAAAGTCCAGTTTGGGTCCTTTCGCTCTTCCTAGTAATGTACCTCTTAAACTTTAAAATGTGCATAATGCATCACTCCTCTCTCTGTCCCTTCTGCTTCTTTAGTATAAAAATACTCAACAAATACTGGCTGCTTCTTCAGATGTTACTGTGTTTTAGTGATTGAAGGAAATGAAACTTGTTTGTAAAACAATTTGGGATTGTTCAGGACAATCATGACAATGTAATGTAAGAATTAAGAGTTATAACAGTAATCATAATAATAATGATAATGAGTATTTCTCTTCCCACTGCAATGAACCCATCTGGAAGGCCTCAGTGTGAGACTTCAGAAGTATCCATAATTGTGATTAGAAAGAAATTCATTTCAGCAGGAAGGTGGAAGCTCGGAATGCCAAAGAAAGAAAAAAGGAAGAGAAAAATCCTTTCTAGTTTTGGCCAACAGACCTAATCGGAAATTCTTTTGAAATGTTATTCTCTGGAAGAGAGCTCAGTTAGCAATATTCTGCAAATGCTCAGCCCACTTCATCCATCTGCCAAGCTGAGAATGAATATTCATAGCAAGTTATTTTAATCATTGTGTTTTTCTTGATGTGACATAATTCTATATAATTTTTCCCCCCGGAGGAAAAAAAAGAAAAAAAAAAAAAAAGCCCTCTTTTTATGCTGTCAAGTCAGAAAGTTTTTTCTCCATCTGCAAGGCAGAAAAAAGGGACACTGGGTGGCTCATGCATGGGTTGTAGTAACATACTCATCAATACTTCTCAAATCCCAGCATTAACAACCTAGCTTATGACACCGGTGCAAACAGTACGTGCTGGCTTTTACCTGTCCCTGTTGAACCCAAGGGATTAACACCTCTCACAAGGGATGATCAGGGTGACAATACCAGACTTAGGCAGACTGGGAATGGGATCCACTGGCAGCACCTACATGGGGGAGCGAGATAAACTGCATAGGAAGAACTGGCTCTGGGGAGCTCAGGGCTGGTAGAGCCTAGGTGCTGTAGTTGGAGGATGAGGGAAATAGGCAGAGAGTTACTGCAAATATGTTCAGGGGATGCTGCTTGTAGTCACACACCTTCATAAGAACATACTACACAAAAATGCTTTTACAATTTTTGATTGCTTCTTAGAATAGTTCTCATTCAACACTTAGCAAAAGTGTACACTTTTAGCAAAATCGTCCAAGCAGAGACAGGTTATAAATATTTTAGAGCACACAGACACCCCTCAGGAATGAATTGCATCCTTCCCTGATTCTAAATTGTGCTCCTGGCTCCCAGTATATCAGGAGAACATTTTATTACAGATGAAAATCTTGAGAAAAATCTGTTCCTGCAATAATCAAGAGTCTAAAATATTCAATATTTGAATGATGCAAGCAATTCCCAGGTGCCATACATTAGGTGCTGAGACAGGTAAGCTGGGTCACAGAGCTCAGTTTAGTGGAAAAAAAGAACACCATAACCATATTTTCTTAAAAGCCAGGCATGTGTTTTACATACCACTCCTGCTTCTCTCTTGTTCTTTGCATTTTTGCCCCTTGGTGGCCAAGGCTGATCCTTGTTCTCAGATCCACCCCCCTGGAATGACCTCCCAGAGAGTTTGTGCCCAATGACTTGTTTGCTACCTCCTGCCCCAGAGCATCCCATATACCCTACAAGATCCTCCCTAAAGTGCTGAGCCCAGTGGATTCTTGAGGGGGATCAACATGAGAAGCTGCTCACTAGAAGGCAAACAAACCAAAAAAAAAGGTTTGTTTCCAGTTGCCGCTCAAGTGCAGTCCATTTCCTTGGATTCAGTTCTTTGAGTAGCAGTGAATGCCATACAAAGGTGGGTTACAAGAACCAAAATATAAGTTGAGTATAAGTTGAGACCTCTTTCTTGCTGCTCCTACTTCATGTGCCCTAGACAGATGTGCATCTAGCTAAGAACAGATGCAATAATTTCAAACCACTTCTGGTCAGTGCAGCAATCCAAGTCTTTAAGTTCATGGAAAAAAAAAAAAGAAAAAAAGAAAAAAAAAGAAAAGAAAAAAAAAGAAAAAAAAAGAAAAAAAAAAGAAAAAAAAGGAAGGAAAAAGAGCAGGCAAGAAAGTAGAGATGGTGGTCTGCATTTAGCTTTAATTAACTGCTGGATGTTTTGAAAGACAGTAATATACACCAGCAACAGCCCTATGCAAGCATCCAGAAATCCCTAATTGCAGCATATTGCCTGACTGCTGCTTCTCTTATTTTCCTGACATACTGGCTCCTCTCTTTGGCCACATTCTGCCAAGCACTTTGCAGAAAGCCAGTATTCTCCTTTTCCAGTACTGGAGGGTCCTGCTGCAAAATGCAGGACGGCTATAATGCTTATGGTTGACAAGAGCAGAAAGAGGTTCAAATCCCATTATCACGTTTGCATTTGTCTGTTTCCATGCAGAGACCGGTAAAGAGGAGTTAGCTTCCATACTGGTGGATGGCATGGGAGAAAGAGCACAGGAACAAACTCACTGGGCAGGATTCATTACCCCTATAAACTGGCATAGCCTCACTTATGCCTCTTAGAGATCACGGGAGCTTTAATGACCAACACCAGATTTGAATCTGATATATCAGGAACACACAATGACTCGTCTGGCATAAGGGAAGAAGACAACTCTGTCTCAGGAGACAAGTTGCAACCTAGCCCTTTCAGGAAAATCCCTTAGACTACAACAGAGAAAACCTCAACAGGGCTCCACAAAAACTTAATAGGCTATCCACACAATGGCTTTCTAAAAATACAGGACTGGAAAAGGAAGAGATTCTCCTAGGATGGCTCGAATTCTCTATTAAATACTAAGCAAGATTCCATAAAAGCTCTCTAAATGTTAGCAATTTCCATTAGGGAAATCTTTAATGATGGAAGGCCATTACCAGCCGAAGGCCTAGCAATGAGTTCCTGGCTCCCAATTCAAATCCTGGTGGACAATGTCTGTATGTACAGCTGAGCAACTAACTCATGCCAGATAAGACAGCCAATAAATTCAGCTTCTTTCCATGACCAGAGGGCCATTGCTTTGAATTTGGTTTTGTTTATTTTTGTTTCCCAATTATGTTTGTTAAATTGTTTGCACTTTCTTTCACAAATGGCTTCAACACACACTCTATATTCCAAATTCAAATGGTACTGCTTAATTGCAACTGGTTAGATAAGTAATAGTCTTACTGCCTGTGCACTGAACTGCTTCTGGAGTGCTATGATATGCTTGCAGTGTGTATATTAGTTAAAGGGAGAACAGGCACTATATCTGAATGTCCCCAAAATCTTCAAACGAGACCAAGAGAGAAAATGTGTGTATATGTGGGTTTTCCAGGAGGAAAAATGAGATAAAGGCAAAATTAGGGCTACCTTCTCATCCTGACATCACATTTTAAAATGTGCATCTCTGCCACCTTCTTAGTACTTTGGTTTTTTTTTAGTCTAAATGCCAACTGTTTGAAATTCATGACAAATACCTCCCAGCCAATTCCCTATTCTGTTTCCAAAGACCATAATGTCTGATATTCTCAACAGTCTGGCAGGGGAGAACTTTTGGAAGGGGTGAATGCCTTTCAGATGAAATATTTTTTTATTAACTTTTTCCATTCCAAACACATTGTGAAACTTTTTTGTCAGAAGTTCCTCAAATAAATTGTTTCGGTTAAAAAAACAAACAAACAAAGCCCCTCAAGACAAACAAAAAAACCACTGCCATGTAACAGTAAAAATAATTTGCAAAAAAGTAGAATAATATTCATTGTCACTTTTCCCACGAATGACTTACATGTTAAATTTTAGTCAGGTAAGAATATGTACCAGTTTGTGTTCAATTTTAAAAGCTGAAATATTTTGAGTCATTTAGAAGTTGAGATGATAAAGAAATGCAGTGTTTCAGAATCTCAGAAATGAAACATCTCTATGATGTCAAAAGAAAACCTTCCCATATGCCTAAATATTTCTCTCATAAAAAATATAGGGATTTCATCTTTTTTTCCATCTGCTTTTCAGGGAGGGAAAAAAAAAAAAAAAAGTTTTAAGTCTTAACACTTCCAAGCGGGATGAAACTCTGTTTTGACAAACTCCTGAAAACAGGCCTATAAATGTAGTTCAGACATTCCCTCCTGTTGTGGCAATTACTGACAAGACTGCTTCAAAGAATCTGTCTCACAGAAACATGTGTAGAATCTGCTCCATCAAAGCATGCTCCTCCTTAAGGTGCCACTGCACTGCTTTGTCTGAGCATCCAGCGGAACAGGGGAGTCACACCTCAGCAGTGTGATAAATCCAAATCATTGTCCTAAAGTTATTTGGAGACACAACAGCTTCACATCAAGAAGAGGGACAGCATAGCACGACCATTTTGCCTCAAGGAAGTGGAATGCAAAGACCTTATGGAAAAGTGGACTGGAGCCATGCACAGAGAGGAGAAAGGTGGAGAAAAGAGAACAGCGAGCACAGCACAGGAAACAGTGAGTATGTGCAGGTATGGTAAGCTAAAAAATTGTTTTCAGCTTCCTTTTCCCCAGAAATCCTACACTGAACCCAAAGATGGTGAGACCCCACCTTTCTTGTTTATTACTATGCTTAGTTTGAGTCTTTAAACTTTTTTAATCTCTTTGGCCAAGCTCCCTCTCAAAGATGAAGGAATGAAATGGCTGTTTCTAGGTTCTCCAGAAAATACACCACACAGCAGGAGGTCTTCTGAGGCATCTGACATCCAGCCCTTGCTTCTCCTCCTGTGGGAGTGAGGAAGTTGCATCTGTCCTTCTCTTTTCCTTGCTCCCACTCGCGCTCTCTGTGGCTCAAGCTTCTGCATGACATTGCAGGGATGGCAAATGAAAACAGCTGCCAACCTTCTCTGCTGCCTCCCTGAGCTTTGCTTTGAGCAGAGGAACACACATGGCCAGCTGCCACACACCCACAGCAGGGCGCTGCTGGCAGGTCCAACCTCACACTGAATCCATGTGTTTTGGTCTAAGGGAAGTCTAACCCCAGCACAGAGCTCAGCAAGTCCTGCAAAGCACAATAGAAGAACCCAGTGATTTAATTCCCAGTGCATTCCTGCTGCTGCAGCCACCAAAGTGCAAACAAGGCAATTTAAACAAAGGCTGTGTGTCTCCGCATTGTGGCCATCACCACTAGAAACATCAGTATGAGTAATCCCAAAGCTCTTGAGGGGGTCATGTTTGTCTCAGCACTCTGTGCTCCATGGTCACAGAGGTACACTGGCAGGAAGGTTAAAAATGAGAGCATGACTGCCAGGAAAACCTAAAAACTAAATGGACAGTGGAGATCTAGCTGTCCTCCCTCACCAAGTGGAGATAGGTCAACAGCAATAGATTGGTACAACAGACATTATTATTTTTCCTCTTCACGAGAGAAAGAGAGAATGACATCTCCTAAACTGTCAAGACAGTATTTTTGACCAGTGTGACCTTTTCATGGAAAACCCTGGAAAAGCCATGAGCGGGTCTCTGGAATAGATAGACAGGACATAAAACCACGGAAACCCACCAGGATGGGGGTCACACTTAAAAATGATGCCAGAGTCTCTTCCTCCAGCCTCAGAGACTAACAGTAACCTTGCAGGTCACCCAAGCCCGTGTGACAGAGCCCATCCACGCCAAGACCACGCTCTGGTGGGCAGCGCTGGTCACCTCACTTTATACCCTTTGGTAGGTGGTACACTCTGATAAGAGCCTCAGCTGTCAGAAAACGAACTGCAAGCGACAGATTGAACGCACTGCCATGCAAAAGCCTGTCTCAGGAGGGACAATTAAAAACACACACAGAGAAATATAAATGGCTTATCCTTTTCAACCCCTTTTCCTCTTCAACAAGTAACAAGACAGAACCGGGTGCCTATATGCTAGAATGCCCAGAAAATCAGCAATTAACAAGCGTTCCGCTCTAGCCTGTCTGCGATTTCCTCCCTGTAACTGTGGCTAAGTGTTTAAATACATCGCTCTCCCTTTCCATGTGCTTGCTCTGGCTCTGGCTCACCTCAGCCCTTCTGGCTTTCCATATCAGTCTCCCCTTTCTCACATGCTCATGAAGCCTCCTCTACCATTAACATGGAGAGGGGTGTGGTGACCACCCAGCTGCCTTCAGGAGCACACACACCAGATGAATTAACTGCCCCAATTGCGCACAAGCCAAAACACACTCAGCCCTGTGAGCCACAGAGGTGTTTTATAAGCCATCTAGTCAGCAGCATCCTGAAGAAAGACGCATTACCATATCTAGCCAACAATAACATAATCCAGAGAATTCAAATGGGATTCTTCCCTAGGAAACTAAGTGCTAACCACATTACCGTGCAGATGCTCATTAACAAGCCTGTATCAGACAAAAGCTGCAAAGGTATTTTTCTGAGGCATAGGCTTAAATAAAGGCTTTTGACTCAGGTTGGCACTCAGAGTTAAACAGATCGAAAACAGTCTCTCATTAAATTCATACAACAATTCAAACATGAAGGCTTAAAGTAAGACCTATACAAACAAGCATGGGGAGTAAAACACTCCAGCAGAGTCAGTGGAACACTCAGCATCATAGATATCTGTGACCTACTGGACTTCTTGAGCACTTTAAACCTCAAGTTTCAAAAAATCAACTCAGAGCAAGGTGCTGCCACTGCATGCTGATGTTCCTACCATGACTGGATGGTTTTCATTGTTCACTGCATAAAAACTGATGATCAAACTTGGAAAAAATAAACCCAAACCATCAAAACAGAGTAAAATTCTATCAAAGAGAAGAGACACTGAACATCCTTTAAATTATATATAGGGAGGCCTCATAATTAATGAATGACTGATCTTCAATCTAAAAATGAAAGCATGAAATAAAGAATCTACTAGGTGAACACAACCCTGCAAAAAGAAAATCCTCCCCAAATACTTGCTAGCATAATCCTTCTTGACCAACTATAGGAAAGCAAAGGCTAGGGCTCAACTTTGACAGCTGAATGGACTAATTATATTACAACTCCTACATGGAAACCCCCTCATCTCAAGTATTGCAAACAAATGGCAGACATGCAATGAGCTTCAGCAACAACAGCTGCAGAACAGAACTGGCCTGATCTCCCTTGCCAATAGATCTACAGAAAACAGCAGTCAGTCCTGATGCCAGTTCAACCAACCGAGAGAATACAAGCACCACCACATAGGGCCAGAGGACTCGGAATTTAATCCATTTGAAAACATGACCTATTTCTATACCTTCCCATCTATTCATTTTATGTAGCTGCTCATCACTGAGACACTTTTCATGCAAGATCAACACCAATAACAAAGTTCTGAGCTGGCCCTGCCAGAAAATTAAACAGCACCTGGAAGCATTCCCCAGTGATGGAGCCACCGGCGTTGCTGAACTGCTAGAGGGGCTCCTGACACAGTTTTGGCCTGTGTCAACCAACACTATGCCAACAGTTCCCTGTTACATCTACGGGTTAGGACTCCCAACAGACCCATTCTCAACAGGCAAATCAGACACAGTCAATCTGCTCAGGACAGTAAGAGATTCTAACAGACTGAGCATGGGCTATTCCATCATAGTTGGCCTCAGTACCAGGTTACAGGCCAAAGCACATTTAGTTGTTATTACATATGTAGGTACAAAAGTGCTGGCATTTGTCCTTTCCCAAGTTCAGAATTCCCACTGAGGTTCGTTGCCTTCCCTGGAAACCGGATGTTTCTTTAAACTAAGATATCCTTGAAAACTGTGTGTGGTACTTGAAAATCTTGCTACAGTGGTGTAGGAACAATGGGTATGAACAAACAAATGTCTTACATTTGTTGATGGGTTACTTCACATTCAATAGCAAGAAATTCAGGCTGGAATTTTCTTTATTGCTGTTCTCATTCAAATATGCAACTTTTGGGTTTTATCCTCTCCTGGGATCCTTCTTCAGAGAAGTTATCATCAACCCCAGGAGAGATCTGGACCAGCACACAAGTGTTTCCTTCCTCCAGATTCTGAGCCTAGTAGTGGTGTTGTGAGCTTAGCAGCAGCTCAGATATTTTTGTGATTGTCCCTAAGTATAATGCACTGATAAAATATAGCACTGAAAATAAAAGACAGTAGCATAAGTAAGCAAATCTCATTTCACCAAGAGGTGCCTCATGTTCGGTCAGGGCAGATGAGAGAGAGCTGAAAGCTAAAAGTACCATAGCTAATTAAATTTTGTGGAAGACGTGTGGGCCTGATATTTCTGAGTATTAGAGATTTTAGCCTGCTAGCAGCTGCTAAAATCTCTCAGACTCAGAAATATTAGGCCCACAGAAGATGCTTTTACATTTATTTTTACACTTAATAAGAGGAGGGAATCACCTGAAGATAGAAGAGGACAGGTATTGAAAAGATCTCGTGACCTTGTTGTCCATCTGTGAAGCTCTTCATGATTGGAGGTAACTAAAATGGCTCCAAAAACCTATGTTTAGGCAACTGAATCACTGCCCCGATTCAGCAGTCTGGAGAGCAATTTTGCCAACCAAATGCAGATGTCTAAACTATCTTGGCAGCTGACTCAATTGAACACATAGGCAGAAAAGTAGGTTATGAGAGCACAGATACTGGGATAACATATATATATATATATATGCATTTAGTGGTTTACACTCTGAAGCTGAACTTCAATCTTGATTGTAGGCAAGTAGAACAAACTTGTTTTCAGAGGTCAGAGACACACTTAAAAGCATGGATATGAGATCTAGTACATTCCCCACTCTCTCAAAAAAACCTACCTTCTTTAAAGGAAATTCTGCAAATTAATCATTTTCATTTCAAAGCAAGTTGAAAGATGAATTTTTGCAAGATCCTCTCCCCCACAGGCTGCTCGTATGTGGCCTCACTGCTTTGAATGGTAAGAGGATTCACCCCTGTGGAAGTAATTGGTGCTGTGCCAGTTGGCTGCAGGGCATGCAAACCTTCCCCGGACTGTTCAATTCAGGAGCACCATTGAAGCCACACAAAACACTTCTGGAGAACTGCAGTTATCTCTGTGACTTGAGAACACACAGTAAATTGTGGCCAAACCCAAGATCAATGAGAATAAACTCATATTCAAAATTTGGAGCTGGAAAACATCACATTTTCCATGGGGGAAACAAATCCTATTCTTCTGTTTAAAACAGAAGCAGGATAAGAAATACATTTGGTCATTTGTATAGAAAAGTTAAAAGATCTAAAAGAAAAGAAAATGGTGGAGGGAGGGGGAGTAAGACAGTACTTAACAGTTGGGAAAATAGAGATTATAATGCCAGAAGGAAAAGTGAACTTCTTTGCCAACCTCTTGAATAACGTAGTTTATAGGACTACCCTAAATTAATTCATGCTTGGATAGAACATATGTTCTGGAGAAACAGCTAGTATTGATTTTAAAATTGCGAGTGATAGGGAATCCACCACATTCCCATGGTAAATTGTTCCAATGTTTAATTACTTTCACTGTTGAAAAACTTGTGCCTCATTTCTAGTGTGAAATTGCCTGGCTTCAGGTTCCAGCCACTAGGTCTTTTTATATGTTGTTTGCTAGCTTGAAGTGCCCTCTTATTAAAGTTTGGTTCTCTAAGTGGGTATTTACAAACTGCAACCCCTCAGGCTTCCCACTGATAAACTGAAGAGGCTCTTCTCCAGGAACCTCAGCCTGTGGAGCATGGCCCCTTGCATTCCCATCACTTGCATGTCTGGTTTCTGAGACTCTTCAGTTCCACAGTAACTTTCTTTAACTGGGGACACCAATCACAGGAGCTGAGTACCTCTCAGGTTCAGACATCAAATATTACTTCTTAGGTCACACCTGAGATGCCCCAGTTAACTCTTTAAAGCCTCCAGATTATGTCTTCCAGCATAATTTTGAACAAGGATTTACTTTCAGCTAACTACTAGCATCCCTTTTTCAAAATTGCTGTTGCTCAGAAAGTGATCCTTTGGGTTAAAAACATGACTAACTACTAATATCTTTTTGCATGCCTTTATATAGTGCTTCATAATTGATCATATTAAAACACACACAGCTTTCCTAAACCAAGTCTAACAAGGAATATGCAATTTCTTTCCATCTGTGACCTTGTCCTTTTTCACAGTAGCTCTGCAGAATTTTAACATTTGTGTCACCAATAAACTTTCCTTCAGGTGGCTTTACATCTCATTCCCTAGTATTGATAAAAATAATAAATATGACAAGGAGCAAGAAGCAGTGTGCGCAGCATTCCAATATTACATGTTTGTGGTGATAATTCCCTGTTTGTGTCCATATTTTCAGAGTGCCATTTAACCAGTTCTTAATCTTATATGTAGAGACTTATTTTATGTTATTCTTGATCGAGATCCTATAAGATATAACAACATAGTCTCTAAAAAGTCTAACCACATCTGCATTACTACCTTTAGCAACAAACTTTATAATCTGTTCAAAAAAGCTATCAGATTTGTTTGACAGGACTTATTTCCCATAAATCCATTTTGATTGGCATTAATTATATTTCCCTTCTTTAATTTTTTATTAATTTAATCCCATATCAGATTTTCTATTATTTCACCTCAAAACAGTACCAGAATGACAGGACTATAATTATCTTAGGTTGTCCCATACACATCTTTAAATTTGAAATTGCATTTAAACACTAGCATCTTTTTCCAGACTTCTGGCGCTTCAAAACAAATGTCAGGCTGTGTGGAATGCACCCAGGTCATGTCTGAAACTTTTGTAGACATATTACCTGCATTTTCTAACTGGCCTTAAGAATGTCTGTATTGATTCAGGAGCCATCTGTTTTGGCATCCTGCCTCCAGGGTGCCATGGATGACATGGAGGAAAGAGTAAGAAGCCTGTACCCAAGGGTCCTTGCCCAACCTGCTCTCCCAGCCTGTGGTAATTTGTGACTCTGGGAGCTCCTCTGGCAGGCACTGCACCTGCATCCTTCTGTGTACAGCCTCAGGGTTTTGTCCTTCTCTGAGTCAGTCAAATTACTTGCTGAAAGTGTTTTTATTTCTAATCACCTCACTGTTCTGTGGCAGTAAATTCCCTGCAATAACTACTCATTACATATCTCCTTATTTTAAACCTACTGCCTGAAAATATCCTTTGATGACCTGCTCTCACACTGTAAAAGCAGCAGGTAACATCTGCTCTGTGATCACTTTCTCCATACCGGTGGTGATTTTGCAGACCTAGACCTTCCCTCAAGAGCCAGAGGCAACTCACTGTCTTTTCCCAGGGAATTCTCTCCATGCCTCTTGGTGCCAGTGCCTCTTACCTTGGGCACTTCTCATCTCCTTTAGACGGGCACTAACAGTGTTTGGTTTGTAAGATATAGACTGGTCTCAGATCTGCAGTGACAGACATGCACGTTCCTTTGTTCCTGGTTGTCCTGTTTGCCAATTAATCATTTGGTCTTCATCTCTCGTACTATCTCTGAATGCTCATCTGGCATCTCAACTGAGGTAGTCATGTTTTCTCTCAATTTACTATTTTGGAAGCAGCTCTTTATCTTCCTGAGCTATTCCTGCACTGCATTGTTTAGTCAATTGTCACTACATCTGGAATTGGCACTGCTGCCAACTGAAATTACAGTCATCGTGCTTAAGAAATGACTCAAGACTTCAAATCCCATAGCAGTCCCTTCCCTGGGCAAGCCCTACCTGTCTCTAATACAGCCTCAAGATGAGCTGTGTTTATTCATTTCAGTCAACACTGGTTAAACTTGCCATCACAACAAAAGCAAGAGTTGAATTGCAGTTGTGCACAACTCCCCCACCATTTGGAATAGGTGTCTCTATGTGCGCTCCCTCTGCTTTTGGTGCAGCAGCATGTCCTAAAAGATGTGCACAGCCAGGATAATGGAGGTAACAGCCATTCCAGTAAGAAATTTTAAACCAGACTGAACAACTCTTACTGGAACAGATGCTTTCAGCTGCTCTCACAAACACTTGTGCCCATACAGCAGCCTTCTGGGGATCGCATATGGTATCTGGGGCCTTAACGCCCGGGTGAGTGCAGAACTACCCCTGTGCACAAATGATCCCTGTGTAGTTCTGTCCCGATGGAGCCGTGGCATTGTTGCTCTGTTTGCCTGTGCCTGAAATGCAACAGAAAGAGTGACCACTGCACTGACTTAACTGAGCTGATTTTGATGCTAAATATTAAGCCGGAGGCCAGCAGCTGAGGAAGGTGAAGGCAGGATGAGAAGTAGATCTTAGCTGATCCCTTGGCTGCTCCCATCCATCACATTTGCTCCTACTAGGAAGGATATGAGCAGATCTTTGTTCATGAACAGCTCTTTTTTAAATCTCTGGCAATTAAAGTGCAACAGGCAGTGGATGTGCCGTAATGGAGAGAGAAGAACCTTCTGTTTTTTTCTCTGTCTTAATTGCCTGTGTTTTTATGGGCTTTGGTAATGTTGGTGAAAAACTTCCTGGCACTGTATGAATGCTTTTGCCTTCCTTCTCTCAATGACTGGTTTGTTCTTTCTATTCTGTTTCCTTCCTCTGTGAAGGCACTTTGCTGTCTGTGACCAGACAACTGCCCTCCCTTGCTGCACAACCTCTCCCTGCCACCTGGAATGCCATTCTGCAGATGGTCAAAGGAAATAAGTCTTATTAGCTTTACATTTCCTTGCAGAAAACTATCTCTGAGGGAAGGGAAAGGATCTAGTTTTACTCCCTGAGGGAGGATCTTTGCCTCAGGGGCAAACGGTACATCCCAAGGCAAAGGGAGTCCCATTAAACAAGAAGGCAACACTCAAAGTCATCCTCATTTACAGCAGTTGCTGCCTCCAGCAGATTTCCCCAAGGGTCTTCATTTAGCTGCAGTTCATTGAGAGGGTCAGTCAGGGATGGCTGCCCAACTGGTGCAATGCCTCCTTGTTGGCCAGTCCTGCAGTGTAATTAGATTCAGCCCCAACAGAGGCTGAAGAAAACAAAACTTGGGCATGGTGCAAGCTACATAAATTCTGGGCAGGGTCTGGGGAAGCCACTAGCAAAAATCCCACTAACTCAAATGCCACCAGGACTTGCCTCTTGGCCCTGGCCCCTTATACATCAGGCTCCTAAGCACATTTGTTTGCAGTAAAGTCAGAGGAACCCTTTTGTCCTGCTCAATAGGAAGCTTTGGCATTCGGAAAAATAGCCAAAGGCTTGTACCAACTGATCCCTTAAATCCTTCCTGATAAACAAAAGTAACAGCAGCATCTCAATACTGCAGCAGTGACAACAGCTCCAAAGTAAGAGGTACTTTCCTGGACAGAATTCAATTACAGTCTTAACGCTGGTTTTAATTACCTTGACCTAACTCCTCCATGGCACAACAGGCAAGCACACTCAGCCAGCAACTTGCTGCTCAAGGCACACAGTATAGAGGCAACTTGCTCAATTTTTTAGTGAATTTTGTAGCAATTAAAATTATATCAAATATATACTTTGCTTCCCACGAAGCATCACTAATTCCCAATGGCATCTATACTTCCTATCGTGCAAACAGTTTCAAAGGCATCAGGAAGAAGTTTTTAGAAAGTTTTCCTGAAACTAATCAGGAAATTATCAATAAAACATTACTTTAATCTCTTTTATTTTGAAGTTATTAAAGAGTAGTATATGAATGACTTAAATACAGAACACAGGAAAATAATGGAGCAATCATAAACAAAAAATCTCTTTTTTTCTGCTAATCTTTTTTTTTTTTGTTAAGGCAAGATGTATTTCCTTTGGCACATAAAATCTTCAAAGGTCTTGATTTTAAAATGGATTTTTTTTTTGTCAAGTAAGAGTAGATATCATTGAAAAACTATTAAAACTTTTTTAAAAATAAAAATGTCCATCAATTTAAGGTGTAGAGATCTTCTAAGGTAAGTATTTCACTCAGTGCAGCAAATAAGTATATTTAGGAACCAAAAGACTACCTCCTAATCTGCTGTTTCCAAAAAGAGAAGCCTTGGCTCAGTGCTGCTTACCTTCTCAGGCCTATAGCCATACAACAGAGATTTGTTTTGCAAAAGGCAGCTTAGGGAAGATAACTTCATTCCCTTGCACTGAAGGTTTGAGTGAGATGTAGCACCTTAGCTGTAAATAGCATTTACTACAATTTGATTATTCACAATTTCTCATCATTTGTAACCACTGCATCTCAGGAACCAGTTCAGTCACATACATCCTGCATACCACAGCTGTTTACAGCCTCCCAAGTCCAATATATGTGAAATAAAATGCACCTTATTTTCAAAAAACCATGACAGACTTACCATCACTCCCTTCCCCTCGTTACCATGCTGCCCTACGCCCTGAAATGAGCAGTTCTAGATAGGTCTGCCATATTTCTATTCCTTGTGGGAAACATAATGTTGTAGGGCTGTCTACCCCAAGAGGAGTTAAAAGCATTATCTAGGATGCTTGGACGATTTCTAGGGATTACAAACAATAGTGAATAGAGTATCATGACTGCTCTAACTTTTAATTTCCTTGCTTTTAAATTTATATGTATTCCATTATAGGCATGCTACACTCAGCTGACAGATGGTGGAGAAGTTCCCTGTATGGAATTCCTAGAAGACCACAGGTATAACAATAGTGGGTTTTATAATCTAATAATGAGGAAATTGTTCCGCTTTTCTGAGGTTTCAAAGGTTCTCTAAGATCCTGCAGTCCCTAGAAGAAGTCCTTGCTTTGTCTCTGGTCCCCTGGAACTAAAAAAAGACATATGCTGACAAGAAAAACCAAGTTTTCTATTCCCTCCCCTCCTAACTCCTAGCTATCAAAACTTAAATGAGGGAGCATAAGTATTCAAAACTCATTTCTTTCCAACAGCTCTCTGTAATCTTAATGATCACTGTATAACTGAATATTAACTGTGTTTTCTTAATATCCCAAAGTTGGGAACAAAAAATGAGGATAGGTTTGATGATGTGTAGTCCAATTTTGTACTAATTAAAAAAGCTGTTTACCTCAATCCATCACCATTTCTTAAAGGAACCTGAATTCACTTGCATATGGCCCAGGTGTGTGGAGGCTTTTCTAACCATGACAGTCACCACTTTGAGTATCATGGAAATCAACTGAGGTATCAGTCTCAGCAGTGTTGTGGCTGAAACAGCAACACAGGAGTCTGCACACGTAATTGTTCATTTAAGAACAAGTGTCTCATCAAGAGAGAGTTCTGAATCACAGTGATTAATTTAGCAACATTACACTGAAAACAACAACAGCACAGGGCTGGACCAGACTTCCTCCACAGGCTACCCAAAGAGGTAATGAGGGAGCAGGCTTTGACTGGAATACCAGCCTGGGGGCATGAACATCACAACTCTTTTATGGAGGATGTGCTTCCAGCAATGAATGAAGCGCCATCATAATTTTTAAGTTAAAGACCAAAATGGCTCCAGCCTCCCTAACACTGATCTGTCTCAAATGCCTCTGGAATGATGAATGGTGAACACTGGACCCCTACAAGGAATCAGAGTTGTTTTTCTTTTTTAATCAAAACAACCAGAACTGGCTTTTCAAGCCAATGTAAAACTGTCTCTCCCTCCAAAATAGTCATGTTTGATATCATCCCTTTAAAAGCTGCTGAGGAACACAATGACCAAGATGACCCTGGAATCTCACACAGAGGACAAAGATACTTTGTAAAGTTTTTAAATGAGTTTCTGCATTGATGTCAGGAGGATGGGTCATCTTCCAAATTTAAACTTCTCACTTTTGCCCCCTACATAACAAAGATCCAATGACATTCTCACCCAAGCCTCTTACTCCAGCCCCAGTGGGGCTACACCCTCTCAACTTCCACTCCATGTAGGAACCCAAACACACCCAATATCTCCTAAACCCCTTCAAAATATGAAAGGGGTACAGAGGTCCAATTTCATAACCATAACTGACTTCCTTTGTAACATATGCCTTGAAGTCTCAAGGTACTTTTCATTCCTTGGGAGAGGAGAAACAGGCATAGAGGTATGGAAGCTGAGATTAGAGGTGACCTCTGACAGTTGTGACTCACTCAACATCCCTGAAAAAAGCTACAGGAAAGCTAATGATGTAAACAAGTTTCCAAGTCTTGGACTGCCCTGTTTCCCTCATGAGGTCATGTTTTTTGAAGCTGAGCTGGAGAAAAGCAACTTTCTTTTTTCTTTCTCATGAATTATACAAGCAAGGTAGTAAACAACTACTTCTGCCAGACCAGCTCACCAGTGCTCTTCCTAAAGCAGGGTTGCAGAAGCAACTCTTCACAAGAAGCCCACACACATCTGTGCAACCCCTCTGAAAGAGCTAATTCAATGCATGTAAAGCACTGCAGGCTTCATGGCACGGGTAACACAGCAAATTCTTCACTATTTTGGGAGAGGTCCCAAAGAGGAAGCAAAATTTATGTTGAACCAAAAATAAACTACAGCTTTAAATAAAACCCTGTCCTAGGTTACAATGTAAGGTATGCCCAAGATATGTATTCTATCACCATCTTCATGAGCTGTTGAAACCAGGTGGGGCAGTGTTTCCCTTGTCCCCACCCTCCGGACTATGTTCTGTTAATGGGCCCATTCATGCTCTGCTGTATGACTCATGGGTAACTCCCATCCGGGAGTTATCTCTGTTTAATGGGCAATCAAGGACCCATTGTATGAGTCATAAAATAACATCGTTCCATTGTGAGAGGCTCCTCCCATGGGGAGGAGCCAAGCATTCCCACCTGGATATAAACCGGGATAGCACAAGGGGCCCTCAACCCGCTGGATTCCCAGAGGACAGGAGGTACTGGACTTTTCTACAGGATCACGGCTTCAACACGACCACTTCATCCAGACTGCTACCAGCGCCCTGACTAACAGGTTGTATTATTTAACTTACTTTATTTTACCTTTTTTTCCCTCCTCCTATTAAATTGTATTTCTGACTGGGAGTCTTTCACTGGTTTTACTTTCAAACCAGCACAAACCCTTATCTGCCAAGTCAAACATTAACCCCAGTATTAGTCACACGGCAGTGAGGGTTTATCATGGGCCCTAAACCCAGTCCACAGGCAGGTATTCTAAGCTGCATTAGGCACTTGCTAGCACAGAAGGCCAGGAATAAGCATTTTGAATGGGGGGGGATGGGGGGAGGGAAGGAGGCAGATGTTTCTGGCTGAGCAGTGAGCGGGACTACCAAAAGAGCAATGCAACCACCACGTGCAGAAGAGGTGAATCTTGCTGTTGGCTCTGCAAGAAATGCTCTACCTCAAACTTCCCCCTCAGCCTCCAGGAGTGAGAGGCAGGGATGGTGTGTCTTTGGGGAATGGCGAGCCCAAGACTTAGGTAGCAGCAGGCATTACACAAGGCACAAGAAGGGCAACGCCAGTTCAGTGTAAGAGGTATGCCTAAAGTTGCTCATCCCTCACCTCATAGCCCAGGAAATCAGGAAGCTTTTGTGGTCCAGTGCTGTCTGGCTAACAAACCGATGAGCTAACTCTGCCTCATCCCGCTCTCCAGCTCCCCAAATTAAGTCTAACAATTTTCTACATTTCTGATTTGTGACCATCTGTTTCCAACCTTGTGCTAGACCTCACAGAGGCCATCCTAGAGATATGATTTTCAAAACCCACTTGTCTTTCCTCTGTGTTCGTTTAACAAGCAATTAAAAGTTTTTAAATTATTTGTGCCCCCTGAAAAAATGGCAAGAGGCTTATCTGGGTTACTTCCCACTCACAACTATTTTAAGTTACATCTTACACACTCTAATACATCAATTTGAAAATCTGTCTACGTACCACAGAGCAAATGACACGGCTTTTCCAGAGTCCGTCTCACTGACTAGAAAATTTCACACCCTGCCCATTGACCAGCCTTACTTCAGCCCCTCCACGCAGGCATGAATATTAAAATAGAAGTAAACTGTAAAGAACACATTACTCAAAACACCTTATATTGCAAATAAGTACACTCTATTCAAAACCTCCGCGTCTTGAATTAACAGGTCAGCTCATGCCTGTGTCTTTAATCTCCATCAACACCACCAACAGCACACATTTAGCCTTAAAAACACAGGTGGTGTTATGAAATGAGAAGTAAATGCCGAGTGGGGAATGAGATGTGCTTTTTGAGAGAATGAACTTCCCTGTTTGCCTGTGCAGCTTTGAGGACCACAGAATTGTTTCATTTTCAAAAGGAACAAAAAATTCTCTTTTCTCCAGAAACCATGAAGTAAAACACCAAATGTTATGAGAATTACAAATAATTCAGCAGTTGGCGAAACTGGATGGAGCACGACTGACACAGATGGAAGATTTAGTGGCCAAACCCTAACAAGTCTCTGCTGAGTATGTATTCACTGAGATTTTCCAGAAGCTCCCAATTTGGCCACATCTAGGTGGATATGAACTGAGGTGGCAAAAGGTAAATCCCTGACACCGAGGCTACTTTACCTGCCAAATTCCAATCTCTCCTCCAAACCACATAAATGCTGAATTTTCATTCAAAACAGAAACGTGAACTTTTTGTTTTTAATGAGCAAGACAACATATGTTTTCCTAATCTCTGGACTTCTTAGCTGAAATTTTTGCAAATATTCAGCCCTTGGCTAATACTCAGCACAAACTACTTCAAACCAAACAGATGCAGTTTGGCAAACTGATAAGCAATGTAAAATTACTTTGGGTAATGAAAAATGTTAGGCAGTTTAGTGATAAGCAACTGTATCAGCTTTGCATAGGACGCGCTTCTCTCCAGCTGTCTCTCTTCAGACCAAATTCAAACATATGCAGACAGGTACAGTTCATCTGTAATCTTCTTTTTTCCCAGCCATTTGCAGCAGATGGGAACGCAACTTACTGTGTGTGTTGATTGCATGTGTACAGCATGCACTGGTATTTTTTGCGGTAAAGTCAGACAGAAATCCAAAGCATTTATTCTTGCTGCTGCTGTCCCTGCTTTGTAAGCTGTATTTTTGCAGAGGAGTGAAAGGTAGTAGGAAAGGTGCAGAACAGAGGATTGCAAGGACTGGGCAATGCAGTCTCCTGGCCTATTTTGGCTGCTTCTATTTTAGGTTCTCGGCCATGGGAATTTCTCTTCCTCATCTGACAGACTGGCAGCAGAATCCCAGGCTCCCTCACCTCATTCTGACAGTGACTGTTGATGCTATGACCCGCCTCCCAGGATGCTGTCTGTGAGGGGGTGATGCAGCAGGGAAAAGAAGAATTTAGGTAGAAAGAGGTTGTAATTTAGAAATGAGGGAGACCAAGGTCAGTCTTCCTGAGGAGGACTGTGATAAGGTCCTCATAGAAAGCAGCTTTTCCCAAGACCTACCAGGGAGAATTAGAAGCTAGCAGACCTGGCTCCCCTTTCCTGCTCAGTCAGTGATGTGCTGTGTGGCAAGTCATAACTTCACTGCCCTCAGACAAAACTGGGAATGAGAGTAACCCCCAAAATGAGCACGCATGCATACATGTGCAAGAGGGGGACAAATTTACTCAATACCTGTGTGTTCATTTCTTCCAAAGGGAATCTTCCAAAAAAGAGAAATGCTAACAGTATATTCTGTCTACTTTACCTACTGCCCTGTAGAAAGTATATGATCTAACATTTCCCCCATTTCATACCCTTCAATTCACTGTCCATTCACTGCAATCCCTCTGCTGGTCGCCATGTGCTAATCTCAGCCCCCGATTACCCCTCTGCAATCCTCAGACTCGATGATTTACTCTCCCTGCCTCCTACACTGATCCAGGACCTTGTCTTCTATGCACGCCCAGCATCACGCTCCTAACTTGTCACCTCTCCCCAGCACTCTCCTTGCACAATATGCTGCCCTTCCCCCCGGTCCCCGTCGCACATTCATACAAAGCCCCTTCTGCCTATTAAGCACTTCCATTCTGCAAAACCTCACAGTTAAAACTAATCCTTATCCTGCAAATAAGCTGAAAACGAAAGCAGTGCCTTAGAAAGCCTTCTATTTAATGAGCATCTTTGCTGTGGCCCTTGCCATTCCCCATCTTCTCTGAGCTTTTCTCCAAATGAAATAAAGATCAGCCCCCCTGCAGCTCCTTACTGTAAACATTAATTCAGGAGGTCACTTACATATTAATGCTGACCCTGTTTCTGTCACCTTTTCTGATACAGAGCAGTCCCATTAGTGGCAAGTGTTTTAAAAGAAGCTGATTCTTAATGTGGTATGGGTGGTGGAAGCTGACCTCCATCATTTCTCCTCCCTTCCTCACCTACTCTCTGAATGTGACCAGTGCTCGTGAGTACCAAATTACTGCATGACATGTGTGCCCAGGACACATTTCTGTTTGTTTTCTTCCCCATGCAAATGCACGCCTGTGGCCAAGGGAAGCACTGTGCCCACACAAATAAGAGCAGCTTCATGATGCAGCAAATGCCTGACACCTGCTTTTTTCACAAAGCACTCAGGTACCAGAATCACGGAAAACAAAGCAAAACACCAAGCAGACCGACCTCTCACAAGAACACTTGCATGGCACTTACAACACCCATGTACAGATAGAGATTCCCAGTCCCAGAGGGACGTAAATCCACCTTTCTCCTTGCCCCATGCCTTGTCCTACACATTTTCTCAGCTCTAGACTGCATTTGCCTGTTTGAATGCTGCTGAGATTGACAAGTGGCCAGCAGCAGCCCTGTCCTTTTCTCTGCAGTGCCCCAGTGAGACACCCGAGCCCTGACCACAACACTCCAGCAGACGTTTCTTGAAGATGAGTCTGAAATGTCAACAGCCTTCGAAACCTAAAATATCCCAGGGAAATTAATGAGAGTTCAGAACAGAGGGGAAAACTGCAAGCAGCAAGCTTGAAAAAACAACACCTGGGAAAATCCATAGGGGATGCACTTTACCTGCCAGGACTGAACCTAACATCCTGCACCATCATCTTTAAAAATCTGGCAGCTGGAAAAGCAAAGCCTTTTCCCTCTGAGGAACAGCACAGGGAAAGCTCACTTGAACATTAACTACTACACAACTCTGAACCCACTTTAAAGAACTTAGGAAACACTTGCTCTTGTAACTAAGAGAACAAGTCCTCCCACTACTGCCCACCTAATTCCACTTCCACTTAGGCATGCACAACCCAGCTCCTGATAAAATATTCATGGGTTGCCCTTGGTCCTAGTGGGCCAAAGCACCCGCAGAACTGGGATTGAAATGTGTTCCACCTGAGGCAGGTGGGACCCACATCTCTGGCCATGGCAAGGCTCAGTTAAATCACTTTGTGGAGCAAGGTCAGAAAGCATGACTGCAGAGGTTTATGACAAAACCCACATCTCTGGACAGTTTACACTTGCCTTTTACAGTGAAAAGATCATATTTGTTCTTTGTCCATTTCAGGCAGAAACTACCCAGAGAGGAGCTGGGTAGTTTTGTGCTTATCCCATGGAAAACATGAGATCATGGAAGCAAGGGTCATGGCAAAACATGTGACACAGGGAGTAGCACTTCCTGGGCCCACGAAGGACATCTTTGCTGTTTCCCTAGGAAAGTTTCCAGGGGAAGGAGAGGCTTTGACTGCTATCATCCAGGCTATATAATTGCCAGGGCTTTCACTTTAGATTGAGGAGTTCCGACTTGCTCATTAAATATACATATGCATACATTATACAGCAATGGGATTCTTTCTCAGATTTTAGTTGGGTTTATAGTATAATATGAGAACTAAACATAGAACAGTCAAGATCCTTGCCCATTTTGCCTCCAAGCAAATCAGCTTACCCTCCAATTCCCCCAACACCACAGCAAAGGAGCTAATTCTTCACACAGTATTACAAATCCCTGGTTAGTCACTGGCTCTTGCCCTGCAGCACCCACACATCGTGGGGCTTCCATACCAGTTTTGACCCTGCCCCTCAATGTTATCCCATGATTTGTCCCTAAGGACCTCGCAGAGCTCTGTCAAGCTGTTATTGTCGTCCCTTCAGCTTTTCCTCAATTAAGACAACCAGTCAAGCCTAATTGTTCCTAGTTCTGTGATGGTTTAGTGATGTGAATAAATGTCCCCTCAGGACAACACTGCAGACACTCAAATCATTCACTTGTGATCTAAATATAAAGGGCATCTAGGTCCTCTGATATGAAAGGCTGCTATATATGAGAGATAATTATATTTATCTGGGAAAAGGCAGATTATTCACTTTAGTAACACATTTGTAACAACAATGTGCCAAAAGCTCAGTGTGTTTTAACGGGGCCATGCATGTCCCTGTGTATCCCACACTCCCCACCAACCAGATGGATGCCGTTCAAACTGTGAATACACTCAGAAAATTGAATAGTAGCAACTTGCTCCCTGTCCCTTAGTATCAGTCATTCAGAAACATTTTGACAGATTTACCTGGGATTTGGTTCTGGTCCTCACACCCTCTTTCTCAGCCTACCAGGAGACCTGCCTGGGCAGAGCCTCTCCATCAGCAGAGGGGCAGCCCCACTGTTCCTTTGAATCTGCCCCAAAAGCCCACATTTCTCACACACTAATAGCAACCTGACCCCACAGGAAGCAATCCAAGCTGTAGCCACCACAGCAGCAGGAGGTTTCTTCCCAAAACAGGCTTGTGGCAGCATGCAAGAGTGGAAGCACCCAGCTTTATGACTCGAGCCACGTTTGAGGCAGCAGCACCAAGCTGGTCTTCCTAGGCTGTGTGTCCAGCTGGGCTGCTGAGCTCTGCAGGCGCCCATGGCTCCCCACTCACCACCTTCTCCCTTCTCCTTTTCTCTCTTTCCTTCACTTTCCAGTCATGGCAAAGACATTTGGGGGGGCTTTACCTTTGCTCTCTGCCAAACCAGTATCTCTAAATTAAAAAGCAGCCTGTTTCTCCGGACTTTATCCCCATAGACTTATACCCTCTCTTGATTTTTGGCAGCACAGATACTAACTTGATTCTTCCACCCTTGATCCTCCTACACTACTGTATAATGTTTATAAAAAATAAATAAATCAGGTTTTTCGCCTTGCAAATTTGTGTATGTGAGCCTGCAGAGAAGCAGGGTGTGATGGTTTTTTCTCTCTTCTCCCATCTTCCCTACCACCCAGTAGCTGACAGGCACAAGTGGCTTTCTGAGGTTAAAAGTAGTAATGAGGCAACTTTGGCTTCCATACGCTGTGATCAATATTTACTGGAGGAATAAGAGAGTTCAGAAACTGCAGCGCTGGCATGACAGAGAATCTGGAGCGCAGAAAACAGCATTTAAAGTCTTCAGAGGGACATGACAGCCAGCTAATGATTAGTTAGGGACTATCAGATTTCCTTCTTCATTTATTTTGCCAAGTAGTATAGTAGTTAAAACATTGGATAATAATTGGATAATAGCTGGGCCTATCACTAGCCTGGGGAAGCAACTGTTTGTAGAAAACTTTTTTTTTTTTTTCCCCTATCCAGCTTTGGAAAGAGAGAATTGTTTATTAAACTAAATAAAAGCACATCTCCCTATCCCCCAAGGTCCTCTGCTGATGTGGCATCCTGGGCAATGCACTTTGCCCTGCAGGGCTTCTGTAAGTGAACACTTTGTCACATATTCTGCTGATAAAAGGGTCTTGCTGCCAGTAATTTGTCTGCTTTCTCACCGTTTTTTTCAACTCAGTTCATCAACTAGCAAGTTTCTGGTGTTGTCCTACAAATAGGGTAAACCTTGGGCTTGTTTGTACTCAGCCATAGTCTGCAAGTCACAGAATCTGCTGCTCTCCATGGCCTCTCCAAAGCACTGTGAGGGGCCTCCAGGCAAAGATGTTTCCTCTAGTGTAATCCAGACTTCAGCAGACAATTCCAAACAACAACAACACGCCAAGGCAGGACAGCTTCTCAACAAACAACCCCATTTGTTATCTATTTTCAGATAACAATGATTTCTCGTGCTCTTCCTGAAAACAAAGGGACATATTTTGGGGTGTGAATAACAAAACTGACAAAATAGCTGAAGTCAATAGATGAGGAGAAAGCAGTGGGGCAGAAGTGGCACAGGATTTGCATGGTCCTGCTCAGAAAATGCTCATAGCTCCTTAGGGTGCATCACAATTCATTGCATCAGAGCACAGGATTAAGACCTGACATTTCCATATTTGTGGGATAACCTCAATGTTCCCGTGACAGTTTAGCTCTTAGAAAACAAACCAAATGCGTTAAGGATCTTTGTAAGGTCCTTTGACTTACGTATCATCTGCTCCTCCTACATAAATTACACTGCTATTAGTATTGCTCAATGAAGAGCATGAAACAAATTGAGCCTCTAGCCACTTCTAATGGACAAGGGTAGTTAACCCGTATCTAAACTGCATGGATATCTTTTGTGATGAAAATTAAATTCTTGGAACTCATCTGGAAGCCCGGGCCTTGCACTGATCACATTTTCACTCTCCCAACTGTTGACCTCCAGCTGAGGCCAGCCATTCCTGCAGGCAGTGGGGGAATCCTGGGAAAGAAGGCACACATACAAAAATGTTGCGAGGAGTATTTTCAAGGTAGCAAGTCAAGAATCTTTAGAGGCTAATCCACTTAGTACAAAAAACAATAAATCTCTCTGTCTTCTTTTCATAACCACAGTGGTCTGAGGAATAGAAAAAGATCAGAAATGTCTACAGTATCCATTCCTGCCAGCTGAGTTCACAGTGGAGCAAAGCTAACAACCAGCATACTGGCTTGGGAGGGGAAATAGGGAGTAAAAATCAGGTATTTGTCACCCAGGGCATACCTTTTTTGGAAGGGTGCTCTAAAAAGAAAAGTACTTCGACTAGGATGATCCAAGAAAGATGCTGCCAAGCAAGAAAGAACTAAGCACTGCTGGTGGGGAAAGATTCAGATTCAGTAGTGAGACTGAAAAACAATTGGAGCGGAAGAAGAGACAGAGGCACGAAAAGCTCTTGCAGTAATCCCCCTCTTCTCCCCTGTGTTCTCTGTCTGATCAAATCCCAGCACAGTGGC
>WBMY01014668.1:1555947-1657275 GCA_013397315.1 Donacobius atricapilla
AAAAAAAAAGGAAAAAAAACAGAAAAAAAGAAACCAGCAGCATAGATCTGCAGATATAGAAAAGAGCACACAGGCACTGGTTTCTCCAGTATCCTAAGAAACTCAGGCAGCACATAATCCCCCTGCAGTTACAACGCCCCTCCACGCACACACACCACATCCTCCCCCTTACTGCACAAATGCCACCAAAGTGCGTGACTGCACTGCAGCGCCCTTTCCCCACCGCCAGCCGCCGTGCCCCAGGCCGGGCGCCCCTGTTCCCACCCCACACCTCCTCCTGCCTGCCACCCGCAGTGCGTTTTCTGTTTCGTTACACCGATATCTCTGATCCTTTCCGTGTATCCATCTCCTCTCACCGAATTTCCTGTTCTCTCCACGCAATCTCTCTCTGCTCCTCACAGGATCCGGTGCATGTGTGTCAGGTACCATTGTGACTTCAAAAGACTGGACGGAATGCAGAAGTAACAAAGGTAAAAGTCACTGTCTTGCAGAGATTAACCGCTGGAATGATGTGGGGAAACAGCATTGATCAGGTTTGCTGCCAGGCATGGGGCTTAGGACATGGGTTGTATGAGTTCCAGCTTCCTCAGTGATTCTAAACCAATTGATTATTGCCTCAGTTTCCCCATTTGCAAAAAAGAGATTAATAGTAGCTACTCTAATGATAAAAAAGAAGATGGAAAAGGATGGAGTGCAGACATGCACAGAAATAGACAAAAAGAGGTATAGTGGGAATTAGAAAGAAGTCAGAAATTGACTGAAGAAAAATATGTAGACAGACAGGAGGAAAGCAAGATGCCTGGACTAACTGAAGTCATGGTGAAGACATGATGGAAATCAGCCACAACAATTCTTGCCATTTTTGTGCTGCAGCTCTGGCTGGTTCAGTCTCAACATACAAGCTCATTCCCCTTCCCTTTTAAACCCTGATTAACACCCATCCACACAAAAAACCCAGTAGCACCTTGTGATCATCATCAATTCCCAGATGGAAGGGGATGGTGACCCAACCGACTTGCAATCCCAGAAACTCTGAGAGCATATATCTAACCTAAACTCTAACACAGCAACCTCTCATGGTTTGCATCCTGAGCTCTCCAGCAGGGTCACTAGCTCTGTCCTTGAAGCTCCACTCCATGCATCCCAAACTGTGCTCTCCTGTGCAAAAGCTGCCAGCAAGAGTCAATGAGCAGAGGTGGCTGTAGGCTCCCAAGGGGCAAATGGTAATGCCATGCTGAAGATAGTAGAAGGGGGAACTTATATCCAAGTCAATTAGGATTAATGCAATGTGGGAAAGTATTAGTTCTGGAGCTGTAAGTTTCTCCATTAAAGATTGAAGGCAGATTGGAAACGGGGGGAGGAAAGCGAAGACAAGCTAGTAAAGACTTTTCTTGGCTCTGCAGCCCTTCTCTTCCTTTCTCTGTTTTTTTGGGAAGTGATGAGGTGTGGATCTAAGACATTACACTCTGGAGATTGCCAGTGGCTCCCAACCCCATTAAGGCAGCATTTTTTTTGCTCTCCTTTCCATCTCCTTTGCTGAATGCTGTTATGCACTGATGGTGGCTTGGCCTGCTATCAATGGAAAGCCAGACATTCTTCAAAATAAAACATCATGGCATCAAAACTTTAACATTCAACCTCTCTGGGCTGAGGAGAGCTTGCAATTAGTGGTGTGGATGACAAGAACAACAGTGAGGTCATGTGCCAGGTAACCCCCTGAGAAAGGCAAGCAAACAGGCAGGAGGGGCAGGTAACCTGGATACATTAAGCGTGCAGTGGGGATCTGCTCTCAGCCATGTCCCCACCACACCATAACCAGCTTCCAGGCTCCCCAAAAGTAGCATGGGTAGAGGAACTGGAGGCCGCTACACCAACACCATCAGCTTCTCTTCCAAGTAATGCCATTCAAATGGTAGAGCTGAGCAAACCATTCCTAAATCTGAGGAGCTGAAGGTCTCTGCTGCTCCTTTCAGTGCTGACATTAAAGGGTGCAGAAACAGGTCAATCTTGCCTCTTTGGCTGCCTGCTCATACACCTGTACTAGGAGGTTCCCAAATCCATTGTGGCTCCCTGAGGCAATGTCCCAGCTAGGTCAGTAGATAATGATGCTGCAGCACTGCAGGCCACTATGAAATAGGCACAACGGAGTGCTCAGCCTGAAGTAAAGAAGGACCTGTCAATATTATTTGCCTGTAAAGTGCCACACATGCTGGAGGTGTTTTATAAATAAGTTAATAAACAAACAGCATCAAATTACAAACAAGAATGAGTGATGAAGCCTCTTTCTTCTTTCTAAAAATATATAAGAGTCAGAAAAATAAATAATACATAGTTCAAAATTCACAATGGAGCTGGATTTTGACAGTCTGGTGATGCAGAGGAAGTCTCAAAGCAACCCTCTTCTCTCCCTCTGAATAACAGTGGATAGCAGAGCACATTGAGAATGCTGGCAAATTCATGATTTTAAGCACCCAGTTATATTTACAGCAGCTATGCTAATTACTAAATCACGCAGTTATGAACACATGCTTCTAATATGGCGGCAGACCCCTTCTCATTCCAGCTTTGAACTGCTGCAGCTGGCAAGTCCCTCAGACCCTTTCCATGCACTGTTTAAATTTAAGCATAATAGGTAGTCCTACAGAAAGAAGGATTATGTAAAACTAGATAGATACCTGTACCACTGGACTGGTGCCCCAAAGAGAAACAACAACAACAATTCCAGAGCTCTGCATGGCTTTGTCAACACCAGGAAGCACAGCATGCTACTGTGCAGCCCTGTCTTCTGATATAAGGGCCAAATTGTCAAGTAAAACCAGGGACGCCACAGGCTTTAAATCTTTAACTAACATTGTTACTTCAACTCAACATTAGAAAATTCCCTGAATTATTTTTTTTTTGTTATTATTATTGCAATGGAAAAGGAATTGTTGTGGTTTGAAATCCATTATTTCCCTGTAGCATTTGGAACTCTAATACAGCAGTTGCAGCTGTTCCTTTATTGCTTACATAGAAATTACAGGTGTGCCCGAACATAAACAAAACAGGAAAAGGATGGAAAGCTAAATAGCAGCAGGGAAATAATAGGGATAAGGAGACTGCACACACAACAGTAAGGGACTCTTGACATTTTGCAGCACTCAGCCCCAGCAGTGAACTGCTGTAGCACCACCCTGGTGCAGCATCTGCAAAACCTGGGGCTGCAATGAGGTTCAGCCACATGAGTAATCCAGGGAAGGCTCCTTTCCCAGCCCAGGCTGCCTCCCTGGTGTAGGCACCATCAGCATCGACCCTCATTTTGCCACTGGCTCCTTGGGAGGCAGGCATTTTCAGCACTTTTCTCTGTGCTTGGTTTAGGAGCTGTTAATCTATATCTTCTAAGTCTGTGTTGGGGGTCTAGAATATGCCAATTTTTTTCCCCTATAAAGTTTTGAAAGATCCTAGCTCAAGCAGACTTGCAAAGCAGGATTAACTACTGTTTAAACTGTCAGGAAACTCAGCCTGCTTGTGGAAAGCACCAGTCTTGGAATTAAGACAAGACCATCAGAGATGCCAATGAGGGAAATACAGGAAGCATACCACAGCACAGCCCGCTATAAAGCTTAAATGTGACTATCCTGAATTCTGCTTCAAGGGAGTGAAAAGTGGAAGCACTGTGTCTTGCTTTATGGTGCACACCCTGCAAAATGCACGTTGTAAACCTTCCCACCAAGAGCATTAACCAGAGAAAATACTGGGGATTTACACAGTACTTTTACTTTGTAAAATCTAACATGCCAGCAGTAGACAAAGGAATCTTAAAATGTAAGTGTATAACATGGTGGTATACAAAAAAATCGCAGTGGCCGTGGAAGTGTGAATGAATTCAGATTGCTAACAGCAGACCAGATAGTATGCATTAACCAAAAGAAAATAACACTGTCTCTTCTCATACTATTATTCATGTACGTGTTCATGTAGTTAAATTGCAAAAGCCTTCCTGTAAGGAAAATGACACACTGAGGATGTTGACACTGGTTTTGTTATTACTTTAAATGTATTTCTGTTTGATTTCATTATTCAATATATATTTTCTTTTTCCAGTCACACTTGGGGGACAGGTACAACGTACACACATTCGTACTTTAATATTGTGACAACCAGCATCGGAGTTGTTGAAATATCCATTTCAAAACCTACTTTAGTGCAATCAATCAAATCCTTTGCTACAATATAGGGAAAACAAACATGGCTATCTAGGACTGCAACTCCTAGCTGGGCAAATGGAGTGCGAAGCATGGAGGACTGATGGGGAGGGAACAGAGACAGAGGAATGCCAGAAAGAAAGATTATTTCAATGGCTCAAAGAGCTTAAAGAGTCTTAGAGGGGATTAACGAATAAAACAATATATTAAAATTGCAAGGAAGCAAAATCAGAGATTCAGTCATCTCAGTGGCCATAAGAACACGTGGGCCATGTAGCATGAAAGCCTTAAGCTACGTACTTAGGAGGAAAGATAGAGACAGCAGAAAACTATGCTGCATTACTGCATATTCCTTCTGACCCTGAGAAGATGGCATGCTCAGCCCCTTTACCTCTACCCCTCTCCTTTAGTCATAAGATTGCCACCAATAAAAACGTTCATGCTCAGAGACCTGCTCTCCACCTCTCCTTTTGGGATGCATTTATTTCCACGAAGGTTTCGAAATTGCGCAGAGTCATTGATTCCTACTCATGTAGTAGGGGTGCTCTGAATGCTTACTTGCAAGCCCTCAGTTTTCCTAGTAACTTACCTCCAGGCAGCTACACCCTGTCCTGGCTCCCAAAGGCCCCTAGCTGAGGGGACGCGTGTTTGTGTGAGTGTGCGCGCAACAGACGCGTGAGCCGGGGGAACCCTGCTCTGCATATGCTGGCACCAACTGTATTCTTTAAAAGTGTCTGTATGCCTGGTTAGCCAGAAACAGACCCCAAATCCCTCCAAGCAAGACTCACTGAGAGCATATGTTCAGAGGCACACTGACAATTAAATGAGAATTTCATGTCATCTCAGTACAACAGAAGCAACTGAAAACTATTTTCCTGGTTCAAGCAAGGAAAAACTAGCACCTAGTTAAACTACCACTACATAAAACTCTACAGCTGAAATTCTGACAAAACTTTCCATTTACAGCAGCACAGTGTATGTGTATTTTATATACATGCTTCTTTACTTCAAGCATGGAAAATGTCAGCCCAGAGGGAACTGTCTGAGAAAGCTACAAGCAGGCATTGAGCTTGGTGTTCACTTGCTTACTGTGCTCAGATTTTTTTTTTAATATATATATTTTTGATGGAAGTGTTGCAGCTTTTTGCTTTCATTTAGAAAGAAAACGTGTAGCAGACATGTTTGACATAACAGTGTTTGAGTTTTCAAGGGAGACTGAAGCAATATCTAGAGACAAATCATTCTGTTCCACTGCTTCTTGCTTGCCACCCCAACTCTTTCACCAACTCCTTTCCTGCTTTCATGTCTAAGCCTATTGTCTGCACTGCTTATGAGAGCTGCTGGGAATTCTTTTCTCGCTCTTCCATTCCAGACCTCCTTAGCTAGAGCTTACAGCTCTTGAAGTCACTGTAAACAACTCCAGATTGTGAGTGTCCCTAAAAAATTGTTGCAGAAAGAAGGAGGCTATGGTGATTCTGGAGAAAGCTGGAGAAAGGTCTTCAGTAGGCAGGTGAGTTTTGGAACATCTGCTGAGATAAGGGGATCATGTGACGCTTTCACAACAGAAGGACTGAGAAAGCTCTGTAGGACCATCACTGACAAAGCTACAGACACTGGCAATACAAATGCAGCCTGAAAACAAAGTACTTTAGCACAGCATTTTGACCCTGTTTAAAAAGCAACATGTCTTACTTTATATCTATCTCACACAAAATTCTGCAATTCTGTAGCCTTCTAAATGCATTTTCTATATTGCAAAAATTAGATCAAGTACTGGAGATAAATACATGAAAAATATCTGTTTCTGCCTTACCCTTTCCCTCATCTCTACTTTCATTGCTTTTCCACTTTTTAATTTTTTTCCAAGTGAGCTGGCCACTACAATTCTTGCCCTGGCATTCTCACCCAGAAGGTATCCAGACAGCTGGGCAAGCTCATCGTTCCAAATGCTTGCTCATGGGGGCATAGTAATGACATTTCAATCTCCTCATTGCTGTGCCCTTCAGCCCCCATACATTAGTATAGAAAACAAGTTTACAAAGCAGAAGACGAGTCTGTCAATAACATTAAACAAGCTGTTATTTTTCCAGTTAGTGCCAGAAGAGAGTAGAGAGAAGGGTGGGCGAGAAAGAAGGGACAAATTGTTTTATGACTCAAACACAAACCCTCTGTCTAATGCCTGCATGTGTATATTTGCTTCCTTTTTTCATTTTCTTCCCTTGCTCCCTCCTATTTTTTCTCTTTGTGGGTGTCAAATATAAATCTGGGGTTTATCCTGCTTTGCTGCAGCATAATACACAGGGATAATCCTATTCTGTCCTTGGAGGACCTTGGTGGTCCTCCAAGACTCCTTGGTCGCCTGTCTGATGCCCTGGCTTGAAGCTCCACTTTGGAATTATCTCCTGTCTCCTTAAATTCCCTCTGCAGAGCACTTAGCAAAGTTGTAGACACAACCACCCTGGGAGAGGGATGTTGGCTGAGGTTGAATTCAGTCTGAGATTGAATCTCCCACAGGCAAATGCTGCATGGTCTAACTTCCCACCACAGTTAATGAAGACTTAGTCCTTACAGGCAGTGAAGTCAAAAGGTTAATTCAGCTGATCAGGAGGTGTCTGCTCTAGGATGAGCTGAATTAAGTTCCTAGCCTCAACTGACTGCACTGAATCTCTATCAGCTAATAATGGGTGTTTAGACACCAACTCACATCTAGATACTTACAAGAAGAGTCCTAAATTTAGACATTTTAATCTGGAGTTGAATCTCATTCTAGAAGTCAAGAATTTTTTTTTGCTCACTTCCAGCTTTCTTGTGAACATAAAAGATTTATACCCTGCATTCTCTCCTTTTGTGAAACAGGACTGAGTTTTCATGTGTTGTGTGCACCAAGAAATACATAACACCACAGAAGAACGCTGCAAAACTGTCCAGAGAATGGTGTGCTGTCACAGAAAAGGGGATATATCACACCCAGAAGCAGCAGCTGTCAAAACATAATACCTGGCAGAACGATTCTCTTCCTTGCACAGCACCAGGGACACACTCACAGGGACTGGTACAAGCGGCATTCCCAGCACCACCTGAGCTGTGATGGCGAGTACAATTACAGAGTTAGCACAGGCCTGTGCTCAAGCCAGCCTTGCTGAGAGGCAGAGTTTATCAGCTCATGGACAGTACCTTGCTATCACAGCATTCTCTGGTTTCCTAGACTGAGCAAGCCCTTCCCTGCATGATGGCATCTTTGTGTCATGTTGGACTACTGTGCAACAGAGCCATGTCTGTAAAATGCTGGTTGAGAAGACTCACCAGATTTGAAGCTCCTCCTTCAGTATTTGCATGAGGCTTTGGAGGTCTTGTGTTCCTGTTTTTTTGTAGCTTTGGATTTTTTTAAAACAAATTTGAGCTGTTTAAGGATGCTTTAGGCCATGCTCAGATAATAGCCTGAAAGTGTTTGCTATACTGAAAATAAACTACTCCTTCAGATCTGGAAATGCAGAGGACAAACTTTCTAAGCTCTTCTATGCCAGAGCCTAGATAGAACACTGAAGCTCAAAGGCACATTAAAATGAAATAACAACATACAACGCTTACCTCTTTTCCTCTCCAAAGTACTTCACAAGCTTTTATTAAATTAAGTCTCATCACACCCTTGGGACACAGGTGCGGTAAATACCTTCATGATAGGGTGAGCGAGTAAGACACAGAAAACTCTCCACAAATACTCCTCTGACTGACTGTATGAATTGATTCATTTCAGTTGCACCCTTGTGCTGTCATTTCCCACAGACTTTCAAGCAATCAAATTTTACTGCCCCAAAGGGCTTGTGGGAAATGAACTGCAAAGCTGTACACAAGAGAATTTACTTATGAAAAGCACATGAGCAGATCCCAGCAAAGTACCAGAGCAGCAGCTCTATACAACTGCAACTCTCTGTGTTTGGGGTAGTAATCCAAATATTAAGCTATGTGTTGTCAGCATGAGCCTGACTTGTGCGTTTTTAATCTGTTCGTGTATTTTAATTAAGTAGCTAAAAACAGGGAAACCTCTAGCAAGTAGGTCCACTCTCAGGGTGTAAGCCAGCTTGCTTTCCACCACGTAAGTAACCCCGTTCTGTGAGCATGCTGACCAGTGTCACAGAGGACACACAGAGTAAGGGATGGACTTGACAGATCAAGAAATAGATCATGGATCAGTCACAGATCAGAAAAAAGGATGCTGACAGCTCACAAATCAGTGTTTTCCATTTGGTGTCCAGGACAATTCATTTCCTGGCAGGAACAGCTATAGAGACAGGAATAAATATCTTAGCACCTAATTTTAATTTAGAATGTCTTAATGCAAAAATTCACAAAGCAGACACGTAACCATGTAAAAAGCCTGATGGAAGAAAAACGTTGCTCCAAGAAACTGAAAACTACAGGTCTTGGGGGAGGAGGGCGGGGGGGAATCAACACAATGGGTTGGGCAGGGAGAAGAAAAAAACCAATCAAAATCCCAAAAGTCAAAAGTCCACAGGAAACAATAGGAGCAGCATGAGGCTGTACCAGAGTTATATGGAGATCTACCTAAATTTTCCTCTTCCATAAGTCCAGAAACTCAGAAAGAACATCTCAGAAGGAAACTTACAGCCCAAGAATTGTTTGCAGAAATGGCCCCATTTTGATTAATTTGATTTGAATAGCTGCAAGTAGGAAATACATTCAAAAAATATAAAATACTCCTGGAGATGTTTTACAACCAAAAGAAGCTACAGTTCTTTAAATTAATTCTACAATCCAACTTATTCTACTGGTTTCAGTTGACAACTCTATTTTACAGAGAGGAAAACTGAAGCAGAAAGGAGAAAAAAGCAGTATTCTCTTTAACACATGAATAATTTTTCCAAGTTTTGGTTTAGATCTGAGGCATTTTTTTCTTCTTTTCACCTTCCATGTCCTGCAGTTCCCCAGGTATGTTATTGGGTATGACATCTAAGTCCCTGTCAACGTAGAAGACATCATACTTTGAGCTGGGTCAAAAGAAGCAAAGTTCTCAAATTCACCTTGTAATTTTCAAGACAAAAAAAAAAAATCATTCCCATTAGAAATGTATATTTATGGCTGAAAAATTCATCCTTTGTCTGCTACTTGTATTAAAATAATTAAGTTTCTAAAGGATTGCAGATAAAATAGAGTAAATGCAGGGGCTTTAGGTTTGTTTTGGTTTTTTTTCTCCTTAAAACATTTTTTGGTCAAAACTATGTTTCAATTACATTTTGAAATTGACTCATCAGATGTGTTCCACAGAAAATACTGGTATTTAAATTGAAAAATCAAACACCCAGAAGTATGCAATTACACTCCAGCTTACATAATCTACTGCACCATCTGTAAAAGGTAACTTCCATTCTTCACTTCCAAACAAAGTCTTTTGCAAAGCTGGAGGTCCCTATTTTTGCTGAAAAGGAAAATCTGGACAAAAGATTTTAATCATGGGGAAAGAAAAGGGTTGGGCTTTTTGTTTGTTTGAGGTTTTTCAGAGTTTTGGTTTTGGTTGGGTTTTTTGCTTGTTTGCGGTTTTTTGAGTAACTCTTTGGAAAGCAAAACAATTAAAAACCACAGAAGTTCATGAACAGTGATAAGAACAAAACCATCTTGGGTCAACTTCAGGCAATATATCTTTTGCATAGATGCAGCCATCAGCAAACTCAGAGGGTGATACCTCTTGGAATTTGGATCAGCTAGGGTTTTGGGTTTTTTTCAACCTCAGGTTTATTATTTTAACAAATCAAAGTCCATCATCAGGTCTCCGTATTTCTAGAAAAGATTAAAGATCTCCAAGATGCAGAAGAAAAAGGTGCTATTCTTAAGACCACTGCAAGGTTACAAGGTACTATGTGCTAATAAAGCATGTTGGTTTGGTAACAAGCTGAAGCAGGGAGCAGCAGGGGCACTTGCTTTATGACTGCAGCTTTTTCAAAAGGGTCTGTTGAAAGTATTTCAGGAGGAGAGACATGTGAGTGAAATCTTTAAATGTGTCAACAGGGAGGCCTGACGCTGAACTTCTGCCCACTCCAGAGCCAACATCATCCTTCAAAACAGAGGAGATTGACCCCTACAGTTGAGAATCACTGAGTGGTAGCAGGGAGATCCCTGCATCTGCTTCCAAGCCACTTGCAACAGAGAAACAGGGAACAGTCATTTGAAATCATGGTGGAGTGGAGAAAAAATAAATTCTTTTTCCCTGGAAACTGGATTAGAGAAAGATGGTAGTAGGATATTGACTAAAAAAGTTCTCTACTCTGTCCTTAATGAAATCGAACAGTGCATGGAAGACGATGAGCACAGTTCCTTTTCCTCTCCTCCTTTATGAGGACTGCAAGATCTGCTACCCTGCTCGAGGGCAAAGTAATAGGTTTTGGCAAGTCTTGCAGCATGTATTGGAAATCCACCACATCATGTACCTCCTCCTCCTCCCTCAAGCCACATTAACCACGAGCACCATGTCCTGCTCCATTCCCCAAATCCCTTTCTGCCATCTACATGTAGAAATCATTACAATACACCCTCTTCCCCTCTGACCCTTTTTATCAGGGGAAAACATAACCCAGCTGACAAAGAGAAAAAAGAGCAGAATCCTGTCACTGCAGAAATGAGACCTCCTAGCAAAGAGATGAGAGCAGTCAAGATGTTTCAAACAGCAGGACAAAGTTTGAGATCACGCTGTGTGGTTCACCAATGAACCCAAACAATCAATACACCGCCTTTCTTGGGAAGCAAGCACCAGCCTCTCTCTTAGTAACGTCCTCCTCTCTTGTGCATCAGGCACAGAACAGACCCCTCCCTCTGTGCCTGATGCACAAGAGGAACTTCTCACTCCCACTGCTGCTGGACCGGCACCATACAGCCACACACTCATGTCCAAGGGCAGGTCTCCCACATGGAGCTATGTGCTCTTCAAAGATAAAATGCAGCCTCGGCTTCCTTGCTGGATCCAACTCTAAAAAGTGGGAAGACTGACCTTGCAAAACTCATGTGCTCCTTACTTTCCAAAATGGAAGAAAAAGCCTGCGCAAATGAAGGAAAATACAAAATTAAAGCAATTTCTGTCTGCCACCATATGACCTCGGACAGATTGCATACCTCTTGGTATTCTGTTCTTCCTTCTTTCCCCTCAGCACATTCCCACATCCACTGCTGTGAAACTCAGATTGTAATACCTATGTCAATGATTGCATGAGGACTAATTTAATTGATGTTTGTCAAGTGTTTACAAATCCTCAGGCAGAAAAACAGTTCACAAAATAATGCAGCTGACCAATAAGTATTACATAAGGAAGTACCATGCTATGATCATGAGGAAAAAAGCCCACTGACAAGGAAAGGAGAAGAGAAATCCATGCCAATTCTTCAGCAACTATGTGTTAAAGAGGAGGCTGTGCCAGCATTTGAAAACCAAGCAGACAGCAGAGCAGAAGGCTAATAAAGTGATTCAGCTGATAAGAGCTTAGCTAAAACACCTATAGATAAACCAGTTGGCACAGGAATCTCAGTGTACTCAAGCAGGGAAAGGTTTTGTTTTGTTTTTTCTTATACTGTATTTAAAATTTCGACATCTTCCCTAAGGTACTATGATAAAACAAAAGGAAAAAAAAAAACAAGCTTATTTGGGCTAGTTTAAGTGTTCCATCTTCACTGATAAAAACAAACAACCCAGACTCTCCCCCTCCAATGCAAAAAATTCATGATTTTCCATTCTGTTTCAATCTGAATTTTATCAACATCAACTTGACTTCAAAAGTCATTGATTTTGCTGATACAATGTCTCCTGCACAGGAAAATATTCTACTGTTATTTTCTAATCATCAACTCTAGTTTAAACCTGAAGGTGAATGGAGAACTAGTGGGGTTGAATTTTTACTACTGAAAGGCTTTTCTCCCTCTCTCTGAAACTGAGATTTCCTTCTACATATTCAGAGTTTGCTGAGAGACCCTTAACATGAGGCTTAAATCCACAACATGCTCTGTGCTGCTAACCTGAGAAAAGGACAGAGCTTGTGACTGTCTTTGGTGGAAACAGGTACGTACTGCATGATGGCCTCTGGATGATTTGGTCAGCGTCTTGCAAATCCTGTGCCAAATATCCTCCATTCTCACAGCACTATACAGCTTGCTCTGTGCTGGTAAACTGCTGCCATCCATCCATCCCAGAGGAAGCAGTTTACCAGTTTACCATCAGTGTTGTTTCAAGATATGATTTTTTTTTTCTTGGTGATTTACATAGAAAGAAAAACTATAGAAACGAGAACCCCATGAATATTCCAACATTTTGTATTACTACATATTAATCACTCTCTTCTCCAGAGATGCCATTGCTGATGTAAAAGACTTTTTTTTTTTCTTTAAAGGTATCTCCACACCATCTTAAAGAGCTGAGCAGACTTGGAGAGATAAGAAGGAAAACACGCCTCTAAAGATGCTTAATGCTCAATTCTGAGCGTGTAGAGATGCTCACAAACTCTAAGCTCCACAAAGGACTGAGAGCTTCTGTTCCATTCAGTGTGTATATATTTACCCTTATTCACAGCATTACAGAGTTTCCACTGCAGTCCTTCTAAAAGAGATATAATAAGTAGGAAAGCTTTCTGTGACAGAGTGCTCTGGCACATTCATCCAACAGTCTAGCGGAACAATGCAGAGATGGAGTCTGCAGCTAAAGAAAACAGAGCTGCCACTTAAAAGCTCTAATGTTAATAGCTGTTCTGCAAACCCTATTACAATGAAAAAGGAAAAATAAAGGAGAATACTGAAGAAAAAGGGAATACGACAGTGTGAGGGCCACAGAACTGGATGAGTTATTCAAACAGTAGATGCAGCACTAGAAGACAATCAAGGGAGCATTAATTTAGGGTATTCCCCAGAAACAAAGAGGGACCACTGCAACTAGGATCTCAAGGAATGGATGTGCAAATCTCCCCAAGAGCTGCTGACCTCCTCACTGTCCACCTTTGCTCTGACATCATTGCAGCAAAATCTGTGGGGCACTCAGAACTGCTGCAGGCACAGCTCTGCGTGCAGGGCCACCATAACCTCATTACCCATGGAAATGCAGTCTCAAGAGGGGCAGCCTGTGAATGAAGCAGCAGAGCCACTCTCCTCCTGGTCCCAAAGGAAAGAAGAAAACTGCAGGGGTACAACAACAGCTGATAATAAATGCAGGTGCATGTAAGGAGGCTTACCAGCCCTGGATTTAATCTAGCAGAGATGCCACATTTACTCCAGAGCCCATGCTGCTCTGCTCTACGGGTTGCTCACTACCCATACTAACACTATACTAATTAACCCTGGCACTGCTGCAGGCACAGCCATCCCTCTCCTCCCAGCGATAGCAAAGGAAACAGAATGAAGGATTCATAATGCTGAAGAGAAGAGCAGCTTGCAGTAGCCAAGCTGAAAAGAAAGGTAATGGTGAATGTGTTTCAAGCAAATGAAGTAGAAGAGACAAAGGTGCTTGCACCAGGTATGACTTAGATACATCACATATAATGTGGTGGAAAGATCCTTCCCTGTGTTAGCCAATCCGATTTGAAAGGAAAGCCAGTAAAATGTTGGGACTGAGCCATTTGGGACATCAGGTTAGATTCTGCCAGCTGGTAGATAATGCCTAACATATCCAGAACAATTTTTAAACTTTTATTGTTTGGCACTTTTATTGTTAAAGGCTGCCTTCCTCCCAGACACGTAGGGTAAGGTCCTCATCTTCCCACTTAGTTATATTTTCAAGTATTTATCAAATATGACTAGCTACTCCCCACAGCCTAATTTATTCTCCTCCTTTTTTCTCTTTTTTGACACTCCCAGCTCTGCACACGCCCAGCCACTGCTGGGATCGCTCCAACACAATCCATTTCTGTAGGCAGAGGGGCCAATACACCTCTGTGGAAAGCCTTAAGTGTATTACCCTTAAATCAATGCATCCCCTCAGCTGACAGCTTATGCAGAAAATGAGCAGGTAGTAACAGCAAATGTTTCCTCCAACTTCCCAGACTAATAGTGACCTCTTGAAGGCGATACCCTGTGGAGAAGACCACCTTTTTTCCCCCATCTCCCTTCAGCACTCTGATCAGAATGCAGACCCAAATGCAATAGCCAGAGTCCCTGTGGGGCTGCTACCTTGCACCCAGGTAAATCGACTGCTGAGAGCGCTTCCAGGATTACAGGGCAGCAGACAACTTGAAAAGGACTATCACAAACTAATGTTTACATTATGAGCCCCATGTTCCCACCTTCCTAAGGCTCCCTACCATCTCCCTCTTTGTAAGCAACCAGAATTTGCGTTTCTTTGAACTGAGCTAACAGAGCTCATACATAGCCATTCCAGTAGCCGAATATATAACAAATACCATCAGCAAAAACAGGAGAACAGGCAAAGGAAACAATTGAATTAATGGCTGATATTTTTGTGTCCCTGTAATCTTCCTCACTCCTTCCCCACAGAGGCCTCTGAAGGGAGCTGACAGAGCCCTGACTGCAAGGGAGATGGTACACGGATGAGAAGCCACTTCAGAATGACACAAACCTGTTTTATCTGTCAGTCAGCATGGGGGATGAACAGTCGTTTAGCAACAGTGCCACTGAAATTATATTGCTTTTCTTTTGAAATACATAAATATTTGATTCTCCCTTCCTCAACTTTCTGCCTCTCCCCTTGTTTTAAAACAAAATCTCATAGATTTTAAAATAGAGCCATAGTTTGTTTTTTTACTCAGTCATATTCAGATGGTTTGAAAAATATCTGAGTGTCTCTGCATGTAAGAGAATTGGCATATATCCTGCCTATAGCTGATAAGAGGAAAAAAGAAAAAACAGGGAGTTGCCGAGTATATTGCCACTGGAATATAGCAGGCTTCTGTCCCCTTTCAGCTGTGGAATGGCGCCCTGATTTTTCAGCCTTCTGGTGTGCCTCACAGGTTTTAGATATTTTCATAGTTCTTAGCTTTCTCACACAGGGGTGTTATAAATAGAAACTATGTTTTTGTTAGGACGAAGTTAGTTTGCATTCCTCCTCTTGGAGGGATGGACAGCTGATGAACAGTTGTCTTGACCGATGGGATATGAGAGGTGTCAACCTTCTCCTCCAATCCCTGGTCTGTGTAGAAATACTATAAAAATGGAATCAGATGTTGTAATAAATAGTTCATGTTTCTTCACCAAACAGTGTGTATGTGTGTGTGATTGTGTGTCCAACAGCGACAGTGGAGTTTTGCCTTTAAAATCTGATGAGACCAATTTCAGGGAAAGGTCTGCAAGCCCCAAGCTTTCACCACTTGCCACGTACCAAAAGCCCTGTGTGACAGTAAATTTAGGAGATGGGCCTGCTCTACCTGACCCATGGGCAAGTGCCCTGAACTTGAGTTTCATCCATCTCTGAAGTACAAAGGCTGTTCCCAGCAAGAGCTCTACCCTTTCAGAAGTCCCATAGGGTAAGTAAACCAGCCTGGGGAGGAAAACCACAATTACCTAAGTCATATTAACTGAGCCAGGTGGACCTTTGCTACAGAGGATGGACAAGTCCCTAAAAATTTGTCCCAACTGGAGCAAAAAAAACCCATTATGTTTGAAAGTCTTTCCTGGTTACATACAGGAAACACCACTGGGTATGTTTATCTGACTGAGACAAAGAGTATATCTCAGTTTTTTGCATGGCACTCACCTTTCCACATTTTAGAGGCTGTCTAAATACAAAATCACTCTTTTCTGTCGAGTCTACATGGCACAGAGTAGCCTATTGCCCCAGTGGTGCCTTAACTCAGGTGCTGAAGACAAATTGTTTTGCAGCTGAGATTTGTGCATGACTCCTGTCCTCAAACTGGTGAGGGGGAATGCATCATTACGCGGGTTATTTTTGTACGAAAGCAAATCTTGTCAGCGCTGTGTCCTTAGGGATAACATAACATTCTTGAGCTCCATTAGCAAAATCTCACATCTATGTAAAGGATTTGTAAATGTTAACCCAGGATTGTGAGGGACTTCTGAATAAATCAGATGCTAGACGGTATCCATGGTCACACTAACAATGAAGCAGGGTTTGTCATTTAAGAGTTTGACCTCAAGAGCACAAAACTATTAAATGCTTTAAAGACAAACAACCAAACATGAGCACAGTCTTAACCAAAACAGAGGATTTCTGGTTTGTGGGAATATCTACTTCAGGAAACTTCGCAGAAATTGCCTACTGAGGAATGTGGGGGATTTATTACCATGTAAGAAGGATGTGAAACATGGACACACAGCAAGGCCTCTTTGGGCTGTAGTTCCACTATAGGTTTACCATTGCTGCAGCATTGTCTTTGTTCCAGCTCTAGACAGACAGGTTTATCTGCTCCCCTCTCCAACTCATTCCTGAGCAGGAATGGGAATTGATTAGCTCTGTCTTACATCAGTTAAAACTATTGTGGAGCAGCATCTTCAGAGACCATGGAGATCCAAAAAATGTACTTCTGAACAGCTCACCCCATGAGCTGGCTTCTGACAGTCCTTGTGTGGTAGAGGATCATAAGTCTGCTGAAACCAGTAAGTTTCTGTAAAGTGTTTTGATTTCAACAAAATGGTATTTGCTAATGAGAACCTGAATCAGTAGAAGAGTCCCAGCTGCTCCTCTCTCTGGCAAAAAAAAAAGAGAAAACAAAAAAAAAAGGAAAAATGCTTTTGTATGTAAAAATATGTTTCCAGCTAGAGGAAAAAAAATTGTTTGTTTTTTTAACAGTAAAGACTTGGAGCAGAGAGGAACAAGGTAATTTCACATGTACCAGTGAACAAGCTGCTGCAGACAGCTTCCCTAGATAATAAGTAGAAATGAGTGAGAAGAAATGGATAGGGGAAGATCTATAATAGTGCAAAGAAATGTGTGATCAGCTAGGGAATTCCTTTTAGGAGCCTTGTAGAGAATATTGTATTTGCCAGACCATATCAGTCCACTGGGCCAATCAAGTGCAATTTAAGCATTAAGTGTAACAGCTTGATAAATCTAGGTCAATGCACCTACACGCAGGTACAAGTTTAATACCACTTCATTAGCAGGACTGCAGCACCTAACACTGAGCATATCTACAGGTCCTGGAAGAGAGAAACTATTGGCATTTATGAGATTGCACAATTAAATCAATGAGTTTCTCTTAATGAGTGACCAGAGATTGGTCCCGCTTTACAATTTCCAGTCTGCAGCAGCAGACGGTGCTGATGGTTCAAATATAAGTGGAAAACAATAATGCGATGCTTCTCTGGCCAGAATGTAACACCCTGCAGGAGGCTGGAGAGGGAAGAACTCTGCCTTTTTGAGCCCGTGCATTCAATCAGCCTTCACTGGAAATGCATTATCTTAGCATGCAGCAGACCACAATTGCTATTAAACGTTTCCAAAAACCAGCGCGGACCTGTTTAAATCCATCTTGGCACCTAGGCTCGGCCACAACCCGACACAAGGGGGATTTCATCTTTGCACTTGCTTCAGGTTACTACAGAGGGATTTCTGGACTTGCTCAATAGCAGAGAAATCTCAGAATTTTTAGGTGTACTTCTAGGATCTCATGTCTGCAGGGGGGCTGTGGAAGACAGCAAAATTCTTGACTTCACTGGCCTGCCAGTAGGAGAGGGAGTGAGATTACAGGGGAGAGCTCTGTTTTCCTGAGACTATTGAGAGATAAAAAGACTCTTGAATATTAAAAGATAAAATTAGCAGTAGTAAATCAACAGCATTAGACCCCACGTTCCTTCTCCCACAAATGGGAATTGCACGGTTTTCTTGTCCTCCTTCCATGACCACCCCTCATGACTCTGAGACTGGTCCAGGTTTCTCACTTGCATTAGCCCCAGAGCCACTCAGCTATTCTAGTAAAGAACCTTTTCTCTACCACAACCTTCAGTGTCTGAGTAAAGCTGATAGTTACTCATATCGGCTGCAGGCCAGATTGTTCAGGTATGACTGTACTCCACAAGCGCCTCTCCCAGGACTGCAGTAGTCATACAGCAGGACCAGGACTAATGGCAGCCTGTTGGATCCTTCCAGCACAAAAAGTTTTGCATCTCCCTCGCAGATGAGCCATCACACTCAGAGAATTGCAGTACACTTCTATTTTGGCAGACACCCAAGGCATACAGAGAACGGTAACATAGGTACACAGAAAGCACAACATGCTGTCAGACCCTTGCAAGGTCAAGGCAAAACCTACTCGCAGTGGGGGGGTGGATGGGGCTCTGAGCAAACTGATCTAGTGGGAGTGGCATTCCTGCCCACGGCAGGTGGTTTGGAATGAGATGATCTTTAATGGTCCTTCTAACCCAGGTCATGTTATGATCCAAGCCAAAATCTGCCTCTGGAGATCCGCCCTGTGATAGATCTACCTGTTCTCTTCTTAAAAACAACTTTCAAGGACTGCTAACATAAATAAAGACTTAATATAAGTGCAAAAAGCTCCACAGACATGTGATACGTCTTTTGGAAATGAAAAGTGGTGCAAGAGATCTAATCAGGTGAAAAGCAATTGTTTACTGAGGCTGTCAGATGCACATGAACTCTACAGGGCTTACTGGCTCCTGAAATGCCCATCTAATCTACCTAGCACTGCCAAAGTACCATCAGACCAGGACTCCTAAAGTCCTGGCTAGCAGCCCTTCCACCCTGCTCTACTCTGGGGGTTTTTGACCTGAGCGTCATTATCCAAAACATGTAATTCACCTGAGTTAACCCTTACAGCCCTTTGGAGACACTTTGTCTACACTGTTGCCCTTTTTTTCAGACAACATCTATGTATAGAATGGGAGGTTCAAAAGCCTCCACGTGCTTTGCTCTAACATACATGATGATGTTCTGGAAATTTACCTGTGTTGGAAATGTATCTGACTCTCACATAGAAACAGTTGATAAAAGGAAATAATACATCCTACTTCTCCTGCAATAATAATGACAACACTTAACCCCAGGGAAACACTACATTAGAGAAAGATGGTCTTGGCAATAATCAGAACAACAATTTGCAGGCTAAAAGTGCCATCTTTCACACACTTCTTCTAGGAAGCAGAATTAGAGGATTTTTCAGAGTGAATATGACACACAAGTAAGGGTGAAAGGGCACGGAAGGAGCTTCAGCAGGAGTCATGGTAGGTGTGGAAATACAAGCAAGGATGGAGTCCAAGCACAAGACTCCTGTTCTTAGCCCTGTCCCCCTAAACAGAGTATCTCCACAGCGCTTCCACCAGCCAGGTTCCTCACATAAGTCAGATGTCCCGGCGTCAGTAGCATGAAGGCTTTCACATGCACATACCTGTGTATTCATGGATGGGTTAGCAGAGGCAGCACTCAGGCTTTGAGTCCAAGGAGTGGCAGCGAGAGCAGGACAGGATGGTGAGCATGAGTATAGCATGCGCTCACACAGCACAGCGGACATGCAAGCAGGATAGGGTGACACAAAATGGACCAAAAGGAGTGTTGGGCATAGGGACACATTTGCAGCTTGTTTCATTTTGCTTCACCCCCATCCTTGTTCTTTTCCCCTTTTTCTTACTGTTTTTTCTGCTTTGACTTTACATCTCTCCTCAAATTGCATGGTACACAGCGCTGCATCCCCACACCTGTGCCTCACTCCCTTAATTCAAAGCCACCTTCATCATCATGCCGTGCTGATCCCAGACAAGCCCCGAAAGGCACAGATCGTTCAACTCTCATGTGGATGTCACCTAATGAAGACATCTATAAATATGGGCACATTAGAGCTCACCATCTGGCTGTGCCTCTTGGATGGCTCCGCTCCCCACAGATCAGTGGGCATGGAGATGGCTGCAGCCAACCAATTATTCCTCCAGCTCCTGCTCCAGCCCTGGCGGGCACGGACGCCCTCGGCGATGCCGCTGGCTGCCGAGAGCCCGGCAGAGCAGGGCCGTTCCAAGCGGGGCACGGAGCCGAGCCCCGGCGTGCTGCCCCTCCCTGCACACCTCTCCCGGGCTGGCAGCGCTCCCGGCCCCTCTTCCCCGGCAGGGACAGCTCCCATCCATCCCCCCAGCAGCTCTGCGAGGGCGGCAAGCATCCCCTCCTTCCCTCCGTGTCTGCGCAGCACCAGCTTCAGCCTTTCCATCAATCTCCACCGCTTTTTTCTTCTTTCTCATCTGCCTCTGACACACCTTTTCTTTAGCGCTAGGCACAATTTTTCTGTCCGCTGGTCAAAATGATAAATTGAAAACATTTCTTTCCGGGAAGACTCAAGACCTATCATTAAATTTTTGCTTGCTTGTTTGTTTTATTTTAGAAAACACTCTTTTCAGACTAGCTGAAACATTTTACTTGACCTATATGGAAGCAGAAAAAAAGCCTTTTCCTTACAAATTTCCTTTTTTCTCTTACAGAAATTTTCCAAAATAAAACTCACAGAAAAATAAGAAATGAAAATGGCTCATCTTCAAAAAATTTTTCCCTTTTTCCCTCCCTAAAACTAAGCATGACACACAGAGTGCAAGCCCTCTCCAAACTGTGCTTAGGAATGTAACATAGCACTCTTGATGACATTTTTCTGCCTTCCTGCTCTCTTTTTCCCTACAATCATCTGCCTGTTCCTAAATGCCGTCACAGTTGCCAGACCAAGCTCTCAGAGAGGAACTTGTGCACAGAAAAGTTCACAGAACTGCCATGTCACGTTTTGCTCCCTGAATATTCTGTCGTCACAGGACAAAAAAGATGACTGTATTTTCTTTGAGGTAAATGAATATTTTATATTCTCCCTCCCTTTCTTTCCTCCCATCTTAATTATTCTCCTATTTTAAAACATCAGTTTCCATGCAGTATTTAAATAAAGCTGTTTCAGAGTCACAAGCAGCTTGAAACACTCAAGCCTCTCAAAATGTATACTTCAAGTGATGCATATCCTCCTGCTCTGTGCATAAGTGTTAGAGAGCAAGGCACAAGCTGGAGAATCCATACAGGACAGGGAATTAGAGGAGCAACCTTTCCCTTCTGAAAGCTTGGGTTCCCCCTCAGGAAAGAAATCTGTGCATGTGAGTTGAGACACAGGGTCAAGGCTGTTCCTATGCAAATCACTGAAAGGTCTGGTACAGCAAATTTTACACAGGAAGGCGCCTGAAAATGCAAGGGATGGATGCAGTGGATCAAAACTGAAGCAGAGAATGGGAGGAAAATACTGAAAGGTACCATTTGAAAAAATAGCTGCTGCCAGGCAAGAGAGACAATGAAAACACAGGGAATCTGCTTGCTATACATATTGGCTATATTACATAATTACATATGTACAGAAGGGTTCAGAGGGTTTGGGTGACTCAGCAGCTCTACACCTTCAAGGCCAGATCACACAAATCTTTGCCAAGGCCCACAGGCTGCAAGGATCAAGCTTTGCTGGATTTTGAGAAGTCTGTTTTATGGGACATCTTTGAAAAGATGCCCAGAAGCCCATTTGCTTTGAATCATGGCATTTTTACACCAAAACACTGGTTGATTTAAAGAACTTCTGAACACCCAGATGTGCAGATACCCAGGTGACTTTAACTGCTGGTCAGGACATGGGATGTTCCATATCTTAAGTAAGTGGAAGTGCTGCTTCAGGTTCACAGCTGAGCTGACACACAGGGCTGGGGTTGGGCTGCTTTTCACGGAATCATTACGGTTGGAAAAGACCTTCAAGATGGAGCCAAACCATTTTGGGCAGCTGTATCCCCACAAAGTTGTCTATTACGTGAAGGAATTGGCCTTAATGGAGATAGCCACTTGGACCAGGTGAGGGTGCTGCAGACCTGGCAGCTGTTCCAGATGCTTGAGTGATGTCTCCTGGCTTAGTTGGAGGTGTTTCCCTGAACAGCTGAGAGAAAAGGAAACGAAGCGTGCCTCTGCACAGGTCAGAGGAGACCACGCACCGTAAATGTTTGTGCAGGTGGAAGAAGAGCTGTGCCCACAGATGCTCCCAAGTAGGGCAAAGAGTAAACATGCATATCTGAGAACTCATCCATCTCTATTACAAAAATGAGTCATCTCATCCCAATACCACTTTTTAACTTTGCAGAGGCTTTTATCAGGCACAGCAGGTAGCTGGGAGGTTGTAAAAGGACTGTCTGCAAATCTCAGGGCCAAGTGCCCTGAGGTTTGACTGAGGCCTCCCAACCGAGACAGCACTCGGCTGGGAATGTGCAGTTACAGGGGCATATGGAAACTTCCCAAAACTGCCTGTAGGAGAAATTCATGCTTCTCTTCCCTTAGCTGATGCTGCATCTATGAAGCAGCCGTTCATCATCCATCATCTGCAGATGATTTTGTGCTGCTATCTTGAAAAATCTCCCTGCACTGTCCACATCTCTTGCTTATAAAAGCCCAGCAAATGTGAGAGCTGCTGTAAGGAAGAAATCTATCCTAATGGAGATGCTTTTAAAGAACTGGAAAAGTTACAAGTATCTCCCTGCTCTTGAACATATTTCCTGTTTTGCAAAGAAGGTTTCTAAAACCATGTTCCTGAGACAATGCTGTTCAGTCGTGCTGGGTGAGAAGAGGTAGAATTTTTTACTGGGTTTTGCACATGGACAGGGGAGCACATTTTTAAATGAACTGAAGGAGATGGCTAGGTACAAACCTTTCAAAGGCAAGAGGAGACACTTAAACAAGTTCCATGTGCAGAAAACCCCACCCTACAAACATTTCGAGGACACGTCACTCACCAGTTGCCCCAGGAGACAAGGAGATTGCAAGTTCCACACTTTACCATTGTACAGCCAAGGTAGCCCTCTCCTCCCTCCCATGCATGAGCTAAGAGACAGGACTAACATGATACACTTGCCAGCAGCTACAGAAAGCAGAGTGAAGACTACAGCACAAGGAGCACTCTGACAGAAGCACAAAGCATGATATTTATTTACTGCCTGTCAATGTCTAGCTTGGATGTGCTGCTGCATCTCCATAGCCATTATAACTGCTCATTAGACATTAACAGGACGGGATTTTGTTGCAGTCAGGTCATCTGAGTTGATAGGAAAGGGGGCAGCAAACAGCAGCAGAGAAATCCAAAGTGAAAGGGAAGGAACAACAATCATCTGCTGCAATGGTTACAGTCAGTAATGAGTTGGCTGGCTACTGTGCATCACTACTGCTTTCTAGTAAGTGGAATTAGGAGCAGAGCCATGTGTCAGGGGCTCCATACCGTCAGCTGTTAGCAGGGAGATTGATTTAACACAAGTGACAATGGCACAAGCTTTGTCAAAGGAGAAATTCCCCTCCTAACTGCCAAGCAATCACAGCATAAAACACTGGTACCAGTGACCAAACAGCTAGCATGGCTACTGACCCCTTGCAAGACCCACACAGAATGCAGCTTTATTAATCATAACAGACTTAGGACTGTGGAAGATTCTGAAATGGTCACATACATTATGCACGTGCAAAAACATTCAGAAATAATCCACTACCAATGAGAAGATGAAGAAAAGCATCCCAGACATAATGTAAACCCTGCCCAGGAGCATGGACAAGAACACAGCTCCAAATAACCTGTGCACCCCTGTTTTACCCTGGGGGGGGTTGCTATGGGAAGGGAGTGGAGGATAAGCAGGAGTGGGCAGGTCCCTCTCCTAAGAAACACAGTCTGTGGGAAAGAAAAGAGATCATCTGTCTGACAGACCAGAATGAGGATAGCAAAGAGAAAACCTTCAGGGAAAATTGCAGTGTTTCCTCCCAAAATGAGCCTGGATTCTGAAATCACCACACAATACATGAGATTGAACACTTGCAGGCCTGGGCCTGTTATTGAAGTAATCTTGGGTAGAAAACAAAAACCATAGCGTGAACTTCTTGTTTACTTTAAGAAATAGATTACGGTTATTCGCCAACTTAGTTGACTGAAATTACATAGAGAAGTTTAGCCACAAAAGTCTTCTCTGAAAAGTGTAAAAGCTGCAGAACATCTTTTCTCAGAGTTTGTTCCCTGCATCCCTCCTGTCTACTCAGCAGATTAACATGACCATTCACTACATCTTAGCAAAGCTAAAAGACACACTGCTTTTCCAACAACCACCACTTTGCTGTGTCTTCCCTTTTGTGTACATGATTTACAAAGAAGGAAGCTTGGCTTCCAGGTCCCAAGATACACTATTCATCTGGAAGCGAATGGGGAAGAAAAAGTCACAAAACTCCTCTATCTTCTAGATATGCCAGACGACTTTCCTGGAGTAAGTAAGGTCTAAGAAACCAGTCTCAGGGTCTTAGACTCAGACTTTTGCACACTTAGATTCTATGCAAAACTGAATTATATTTTAAAACATCTGCAACTACATTTTGTTTCTAGGAAGACTCATGACCATCCTTGGGGAACTGAAACTGTACAGGTAAAGACTGGAATTATATATAGGGAGCATGACCAGAAACAGCATTGGAGACAGAAAAAGAAATTATCCCAAAACATGTCACTTCTTCTTATCTCCAGGAGAATGTTCCTTTGGATTTCCTCAGCTCAGAACACCAGCCTAATTCACACAGAGAAAGAGCAGAGCAGGAGTAATTCCAAGAAGCTGCTGCGTGGTTGCGGAGGTAGGTGTTAAAACACATACAGCCACGCAGCAAACTCACATTCTGATCTTGCCAGACTTGTGTGGCACAAAACTCCCACAGTGGGGGGGAAATCAAGACAGACGCATCAGGCTCCTTACAGTGTGTGCTTCATCGGGGTTGTATTTCAGGCTCCTTTGCCTCCCCCAGTGAAGAGGGTCTGGATTTTTTCACATGGACGGAGTTGGGAGGGAGTGCTGTGCCTTTGTACAAGGTCTTGGAGAAAGGGGGCAGTAGCCAACTTCTCCTTCTGCCTGTTGTCAAATAGTTAATTGTTCTAAAACAGCTGGGCCAGACAATAGCATCTTTAATGGCCCAGCTTAAGCACGGTCGTGACAGAAATCATAATATTTTTAATCTCCCTTTCCCAGCCTTCCTGGAAATTCATTTTTAATGACTGCAGTTGGCTTTCATTTTTGCTCTTGTTTTTAATTCAGATAACTTCCTGAGTCATGCAACTTCTCTCTCCCACCCTAACACTCCCTGTAAATGAAAGGCTGCAATATTTTAAATGAAAAACTGATACCAGATGCTAACAGAACCAATAGGACAGCCTGGTTCACCAGTTCTTGCCACCTTGTTCTGGATCTGATCAAATATCCCACAAGCCCAACAAGTAAGGACTATGGACGAGGTTTGTTCCATCTCCAAGGCACTTTCAGAATCTGAATTCTCCCTTAAAACCAAGACCCAAGCACACAGTTCTCCCCATCACCATGCCCATGTGGCCCATCTTCAAATGTTTTGATCCAAAGTAGTAAAACGAGATAATGGCAATCTTCGAGACTCATTGTTCCCATATGGTATCACACCTGTGTCGTTATTGTCTGTTGCTGCATGTTTAAACAATGGTAGGAAAAAAAATCACTGTCTTTTCTCCAGAGTTTCAAAACTGCAAAATTTATTTTTTGTTCGTTTCTTGGCAGTTCCCAAGTAAGTGCTAGCAAATGTTCATCACTGAAATTTATGTACTTTAAAATATCTACAGCTTTTCATAAAAGACCTAAATATACAACAGAGCTACCCCAACACTTCCCTCTACCCTATAGCATCTCATGATCTCCCAGTCTAGGGTTCCCCTTATGCATGCCATTACAGATTCTTATCCCAGACACGACATGGTCATTATCACAGCCCTCTAATCTAAGTTTGTCCATTTTTAACACTCAGTTTTGTTTGTATCTGTAACTTCACACCTCAATACTCTGCTTCATTTTAGACAACAGACTAAAAATGCTATAAAGCTTAATTTATTTTCCTTGTTCCATAGAAGGCTAAATATGGCTCTTGGGTCCAATGCCTCCTGTTTTGTTTTTTGTTTTTTTTTTTTTTCCCATTTTATTCATATTGAAGAAGAAAAATTCATACCTTCTCAATGAAATTTTCATGAACTATGCATTGCCCAGTGCTATATATTCAGCAATACTAACCACTGAAGCTGTTTACATTCAGAAGGCTTCCCTCAGCCCCAGAAAGGGCAACATTTATTTTTATGTACTAAAAGAATTTCAATTTCCAGAAAATGCTGCAGTCACCTCAAAATATGACTCAGTAACCCAGATAGAGGTCATGATCCTAGAGCAGGAGGAACATATGCATCATGCATGAATCAAATGTGTCACTTGGCTCTTATGCAAGACAATATTTAAATGAGGCCCACAGAAACTGAACTTCTTTGTTGTTAAACACCTAAATGATCAATCTTAGAGATTCAGCCTAAATGCTTGACTGACAGTTGCTGGGGCCACGTGATGAAGGATCCCACCCTCACACATCTACTCAGTGCTCAGCATCCCACTGCAGGAGTGGGATTTTGCAACTCCATCTGCACCATGAATTTGCACAGCGAAGAATGGCTGGGGGAGATGGAAGCAGCAAGGGTGAACTTAAACCACAACTGTGCTTTAAAATATGGTGGGCTGGAGCCTGTGGTGCTGAGAACCATCCTATTCTTCCAGGGATAATTCAGGATCCAAGATGGAGACAAATTAAAGGGATAATTCAGCAATAAAGGATGGGGGCAAAAGCAGAGAATTGAGTTTCTGAAAAATAACTTGTGTTTATACTATTGGATTCACCTATGAAGCAGCTAAAAATAGTCATCTACTACAAAACCTCCAATTTCAGTAATTTAGGTCAGGTTTAGCAGGAGTTCAAGGCCATATCCATATATGCTTGATTTGGCTGAAGTCAAAGCAGTACCACCTGAAAATGGGTAGCCTTAGCAAGATAATTCCTGTTAAAAATCTTTTTCTACAGCTCACAGCATCCAAATTGTCACTTTGTCAGGAATCACAGGAAGTTTAAAAAAAATTCCAAAACAATCCACCTGTTATGGGTGCAATGCTATCAACTAGTCAATGCAAATTATGGTTTAATAAAGAGCTCTCTTTCATCAAGTCACAAAAAACAAGACAAAAGAGGCCAGGTTTAGTGAACCTTTGGAGAGGAGCATGGCTGGTAGTTGATGCTCTCTGGCACTGAAGCAGGCAATCCACTGAAAATTACAACATGTCTTCAGATGATCCACATCCTGGATATCAACTTGGATGCTGATTTTTTTTTCTTTACAAAACCTCAAGGTGGAAAAATTATTAGTCCTGAAGCATGGGGAAACATATAATTTATCTTTCCTTTTCTGTTAGTACCCAAGAGGCTCCTAGTAAGAGCTTCCTATTGCACTTCCCTACAAATGGTCAGGTACAGACTGAAGCAAGAGCAGCAAAGCTGCCAAGGAGTAGAAAAAGAGTAAAACATAACTCCCTACTTCATAGACAGGAAAAGGAGGCATGAAAAGATTACACTGGAAATTTGGGGCAGAACTCACAGAAACAGACAGCAAATTCAGGGCCTGTGCTAGGACAGACATCTATGGCACTGAATGCACAGGGTGCTGAGTAGGGAAAGAACCCAAGGAAGGCGAGAGCTTTGCGAAGGCAGCTTTTCTGAAAAGCCATAATGTTACCAATTCACAGAAATGCATGACATAGGGCAAGCTACAGCCACCAACAGAAGGGCAGGCACCAAACTTGAGGGGACCAAGAGGTGATTAAATTAGGAAGCAGCTGATTTGGGGGAAAAAAAGCAACTCTCCCTCCCATTGTGATGGAGAACCTGTGGGATCCATATCCACAGGAAGCTGTCAGCTTAGATACTGTGACTGTGTAATTTTATGAAGAATAAAAACACTGAAAGTTCTGCTGGACAGATGTGAAGGAGAATTCAGGGCATCAGGGCCTGGAAAGGGAAGCAAAGAATTGTTTTTCCTGTTCTTGTGCAGTGTTGTTCCACTTGGGCATATGCACACATTCTCCTTTGAAACACACAGGGCGAGCTCTACCATGCACTGCTGCGAGGGATAGGTGGGGCAAAGGGATCTGGTCTGAAAAGGGAAATCTTACTCATCCCTTATCAAGAGGGAATAAATGAGGAAGGAGGAAAAAGAAGGGGAAGAGCATAAGGAAGATAAAGAGAGAGCAAAGGGAAGGGAAAGGAGAGAGGAAGGCAAGGAAATTTTCACAAGGCAGAAGAGAGAGCTAGGATAACCAGAGAGTAAAGACAGACCCCCTAAAGGATTTGATTTTAAAAGCCACAGTGTTTTTCTTCACTCAGCAGCAACACTGCAAAATGCACGCCCGTTTCCAAATGCCTGAAAGCGAACATCAGGTCATGCAGCAGGTGCCTGTGCCTGTCGGGGGGCACTGTCTGCCCCCTTGCCCACCCCAAACACGAGATGTCAGCTCTCCAGCATGGCCTGCCCTAGCGGGCAAGGCAGGGACTAGTGCCTGGTGCCACCACGGCGGCCTCCCATCTGTCAGCACTGCCACCTCCCGCACCTTGGGGGCTCCAGCCCACCCATTCCTCTGCCCCCCGACTTCCCTCGACAGGCTGAAAGGGACCGCGGCATGGGGGGAAGACAGCAGGGAAAACAAAGTAAGTTATGAGGAAGCTGGTGTTTTCATAGAGGATTTGTGGAGTGGATTCAAATCACTGATCACAGGCAGTAAGCAAAGTAAGGAAAGGAAAGGAGCAAGAGATTAAAGCAACCTAGATACACACAAGTGAGCTGTTTGCATGGTTGAATGAAACAAAGCAAAATTAAGACCGGCTGGCCCAGTCCTAGAGGGCTGCACAGGCTTACACACAGGGAGAGAGCAGGGCCTGAACCCACCACAATTCTGTCCTATGGTGCTCACAGCAAAAAAAGCTTGATTCCCTGGCTTTACAAAAAGTCTGTTTTCAAAATACAGAAATGGGACCCAAATGACTCACACTCAAAGAGATGCAGGAACTCCTCTAACGGCACAGGAGAAGGGCTGGAAGGGAAGACTGTCCTCCAGCAGAAAGCAGAGGCAGAATTCAGCTCTGCACCATGAAAATTAAATTGCCTTGTTTAGACCTTGGAAAGCCTGGTGACTTTGAGTCACCTGTATTTGCTGAAAGCATCACAGAGACTGAAATTTAAGATTTTAAATGGGTCTGTGAGGGAAAATGCTCCCAACACCTATGAAATCCTTTTGCTACACAGGAATATCATTACAGGAGTAGCTAAAAAGGAGAAGTGCAACCTGCTGTATCACCACTTCTTCACGATTCTCTCTTTTCTTACAATTTTGCCTCTGCTGAGGCCCAACAGTGCTTTCACAGTGGGCAAAAAATGGGATCACACAACAGAGTCAGATGCTTCTACGCATCTCCGACAGCCAACCCTTTCCTTAAAGTAACTTCTGTGTAAAGATAGCAGATCTCTTTACAGTTCTGCAGCTCTCTTCCCTAGCAGGCCTTTCATGCACATGAAAAGAAAGATCTGATCAAATATATTCCTCTATCATGGCTTTGGAAATATTAACAAGATTTAATTTATATATAATCATATCAGCAGAAGAGTTAATTGAAATATTTAATAACTACAACTTTAACAGTATTGGAACATAATGTTTCAGATGTACTAAGCAGATGATTTATCCACCATGCTATACAAATTTTAGTTGGGCAAAGACTTTAGAGCTATTATTTTTTAGCTATAGAAGGGTATTCCCTAGGTTGTGCCAAGGCCTGTGTGCTGAAAAGCATTGTGAAAGTTCAGCTTATTGTGCGTTTTCTTCTCCTATTAGAAGAAAAAGAGACAAATGTGTCTGACATTGTTAATTGGGATCCTGTGATAATGCAGCAGTATGTGCACAGACAAATGAAATTTCAGTGCAAATTCACTGACCTTATCCAAGATATATCCAGGGAAGAAAATGGCTAAATGAATTGAATTCAGTGACATGAAGCATATATTACATTCCCAGGTGTCATATTAATTGTGCATGTTACCAGCAGGACAGTTGTAAGATAGGTACAATATGCCTAAAATCACTGTTGAGGTTAACTACATAGCAAAGAGATTAGCAATGAAACAGCCCTGAACTACAAGACACTATCTCCACCTTCAGACTTTGCAGAAACTTGTCTACAGGCGTAAGTTCTGAATACAGGTTTCCCTTCCTGCAGCCAAGGAGCCGAAGTCTCAAATGTCAATAAAAATCAAGAAAATTGGGGGGAAAAAGTTGACTCTGACTACAATTACCCAGATGTGGACAATCCCCAGTCAATCAAATCAGCAGCTTTGCAGAGATGCACTTATGTTAAATCACTAGGCTGGCAGAGGCTGGTGTTCATCACCAGATTGCAAATGGAAAACAAACTGACGAATCTCAGATGAGATCCCAGGGAGCGGGATTCATGTTATAGAATCAGCCACTCAGTAAGGCAGCATTCACTACCAAACTCATGCTTCCTGCAGTTTTCTCAAGACACTGCTGTCAACGAATTCCCTTGGGACCTTGTATTAGTCACATAGTTGCGTAGCATCTCTTTCCCCTTCTGTGAAATGGGAAGAGTAACACTGCCTTTCCACCAGGGACATATGCAGATAATCATCTCAACAGTAGTGATTGGACACGGTGATGAGAGGGGCAAAAGTAATGGGGAGACTGAGGAAGACTGAACTACTCGCTGCAAAAGGAGAAAATTGATCTACCTAGAGTAAGTGATGTGCCAGGCCTTTTGTCCAGGAGCAGATTTCAAGCACCTGAAAAAGCAAGTATGAAATACTCTGCTGCAGAAAAACACACGTGCAGAATTCATGTCCAGAGCTTACCATGTCTTCCATTTAAGTTTAGATATGGACATTTACTTTAAAATTACCACTAGTGTGTGCAGGTACACAGAAATATAGAGTGAAATTGTCTGCCTACACTCATATACTTTTTTTCTATCTGCTTTCACAGTCAATTCTCTGGAATTATGGTGTCTCAGTAGAAAAATGAGTGAAAATGCTGCTAAAATAAAGATTGACCTAAAATTCTGAATAAAATTGAACCCAGCAACTTCCCTCCAATTTCTTTAGTATTAAGCAAAAAAAAAAGTCTGCAAAGGACTGTTACTAACTTGGCATTTCTTGTTAGAAACATTCTACCTCAGATGTGGAAAAGATACACAATTATCCCACTACAGTTATTACATATGGTTTTGGGTTTTATTTGTTTTTGTTTTTCTTTCCTGGCTCAAAATATTTGGTTGCAAAGACTAGAGAAACTTCTGTATTTTTCATGCTGATTTAAACCAGCCCTACATGTTCTTGAAGGATTTTCAGGAAGTGGTAGAAGGTAAAAAATCAACCAAGTCTGTACAAAGTCCTGAAATGATAAGGCATAGATGTAGGATATTATATATATATATTATATACCAGAATTGTTCCAAGTTATTGAAACTTCATCTTCTTTCTTTGGCCCTGAACTGACAGGCCAAAGAGTAAGCAGAGGACAGGACATGTCTTTGAAGCTGTCCTGGTATGTTTCCAAAAAGGGCAGCATGCCATTTCTTGTCAGGGAAATCTCTGCAATGTCCAAATGCCAGCTCATGCAATTATGCTTCGCTTTCCCAGTACACCTCCTGTGCTAGTGGAAATTCTAATCCCACATCCCCATGCTACACACACTGGCAAGGTTTTAACGTGGTGACCTCAAGAAAACAGTGCCCTCAAAAGTGTGTCCCAGTGCTTAGAAGAGACTACCTGCATATGAGGAAGTGAGGCAGCATCTCAGATGGAATATAATTTGATTTTAAATATAAGACAGTCAAGAAAAAACAACTGTAAAATTCCTGTGTAGCTTAAGATATCAAAGAGATCCAGAAAACCACCAGTGGTACCAGAGGTACAGGTATGGGAGAGGGAAGAAATTCAGAGCTAGTCTAGATCCCATCTCTCCTAGCTGCAAACACTGAGAAAAACAGCACAAGAGCACAGAGGGAGCAAAGAGCTGGAGCCTTCTCCAGCTGGAAACAATGCAATAGTATAAGAAGAGTCGTAGCAATAAATTCTATAAAATAATTTAATCATAACTACCTAACTACTTATCTCAGTTCCGTGTTGTATTGCCTTACTATTTACTAAAAGATAGCTAAATTTTAACAGAAGTGAATGGTCAGTGCCTCCCTTTGGTCAGGGCTACTGTTAAAGATTGCTTTCATTTTCAACTGTGAAGATTATTCATAAATATACCATCAAAGCCCCTACTGGAAGATGAAATATCTGTTATGGACCCAAATTTCCCCAATAGATCCTATGTGCTGTCACCAGCAATGGGAATGGAGAGAGGATGAGTCCCAGGGAAAGAATCTCTCCAGATACTGGAGGTTTTTTGCTAAATCAATTCAGAGTAGGCCCCAGCCTTGGAGAAGACAGCAGGATCACATTACCAGCTTGCCCTGCTTGTGCAGACACAATCAGAAAAAAAGCTACTGGCTTGAGGGTGGCTGGTCTCAGTGGCTTTCGCAGCTTTAGTAACAAAGCTGAGAACTAAAACCATTAATTTCACAACTGAAAGCAACATTGGAGCTTCTGCCAATGCTCCCAGCTTAGCCAGGCCTCCCTACCTCTGCTGTGCTGGCATTGATATATTCATCACTCCCAGTTATTCTTCATGCCACTGATGACAATTTCTAGGGAGCAAACTGAAAGACTTTTTCCCAAGTCATGCAAAATGCAGCAATTTAGTAGAAAAGGAGCAACAAATCCTGAAACAAGCACTACAGGACATCTGTATTCAGGATAGATGTACATATTCAAATCACTGAAACCATACCTTACTCTCTTGCCCTTAAACCCTGGAGGTTCATTAAGCCTAAGCCTGGCAGTATTTGCATTTGGTGTGTCAACACTGCAAAGTCTTCGAGGGACAGAAGGGTAGGGATTTAGGGAGGCAAGATGAGCAGCCAACATTCCTGCTTCATCAAATGAGATCCCGGGAAGCAGTTGTGCCCCTCATTTTCTTTTGTCCCTCTCCTCCCACAGAGCTGATCCCTCCTGCCAGGAAGGTCCTACAAATTAGGTGTAGTAACATCTGAAATCAGCATCTGCATTTTGCCATTAAAATGCCTTTAAAGCACTTCCACTTCCCTCAGATTATGATATGGAGCTTCTCCCTATTTCTCCACCCGTAAATCATACATGCAGGAGTTGTTGGGGAGGCTGGCTTTGAGTTCTGAGCACAGATGCAGGCTGGGAACAGGAGTTTTTCAGACTCCACTCTCCACGGGACAATAATCCAGTCTAAGCAATGTGCCATCTCACACTTCACCGCAGTGCAGTCCCACTGGTCATATCAGAGACCCACAGCACTGCAGCAGGGTCTGTGAATGAGTCCTGGATTTAGGGTACTAAACAGCAGCTTCCTCTAAATTCTCAAGATTCTCCCTACTAAAGGTATCAGCCCATCAAATATCTCCCCACAACCTCTGCCCTGTCCTCATTTCCCATCCCAAGGAGAGCAACCTCCCTGCTCCCGCTCTTCTGGCAAAGGAGAAAGCCCCTGGGACTGAAATGTCACAGATTCTGAGGACATGATTAATTATTTAAATCGACAAAATTACATTCCACTGGTGACATTCAGCTGTACGTGTACTCTGCCTCTCCCCTTCTCTCCCTCCCAGCCCCCCAGCAGTTCTTCCCCCTGTGGACATGTGCCAGCAAGGGATCTGTTCCTTTCACTCCACTCTCTGCTAAATGTTTTTTATTCTCAACCACCTGCCCCAGGCCCTCTCATCAATTATTAATCAAGTGATCCATGAATATGCAAATCAACCCACGCACTCATTTTATTAAATTAAATATATAAAAAAAAAAAGGAGACATGGCATGTACAGCAGCAGAATAGATTATGGGGTGGACTGCTCTGGGGATGCGGGGATAGGTGCTGTCTAACAGAGAAGGAAGCAGTAGGATGAGAGGGAATATGCACTATACACAACTAGCAGGAGGAGTACTTCTAGAGCCATTCACATGTTTAAAGTGATGTTCTGCAGGAAGGTGGGGGCTGAAAGATGAGTATACGCACATATAGGAGGTCTTTATGCTGCAGCAAATGAACAGGTGAAGATTCCACTTTCTTTCTAATAATCCAGGTCGACAGGGGCACTGTGGAGCGGGGCAGGCATGTATGAGACTGGAGTGGTCCAGCTGGCCATGTACAAGGCATTTCCACCGGGCCCACAGCATCCACTTCAGCAAAAATGCAGCTGGGCTGCATCCACGTGAACAGATAAGGGTAAGCCAAGGACACTGCCTCTTGATAGATGATCTGAGTGGGAACCACTGCTGCCACCTCTCTGCATCACAGAGGAGAGGAATGAGGGAGGGATTCCTAGAAAATTATGTGTTCTCCCAGCTGATAACATGCCGACCCATTCTATGTAAGGTGCTGAAAATAACTCTCTCTCTTCCATCAAGTTTTCTACTTGGGTAACATCCTGTCTCACATTCACTCATCCCAACTTTCTCTCCACATCTTTACACACCAGCTGGTCTTTTTGGATCTCCTAAAATCTTTCTCTGGTGGACAGGGTATGAGCCATGACACTGGCCTGTCATTTCTATCAAATACAAGGTTGCCTGAGTGCTGATGCCAGACCTGCACAAGCAAAAAAACAAAAAGTCAAATCCCCTTCCAGGACAGGGAAAGAGTGCTGCCACCACATGCCTACAAACCCTTTAGGCTTGTAAGAAAAGAGAGGGAACCATCTGGTCTGCTTTCCTGGTCCCTGGTGTTGTGGTGAGCACAGCTGAACAGCTTTAGGATAACTCTCATTTCTGGTTCCTAACACATTTGCACAAGCATCCCCTTGGGTGGAGGGGAGACTGTCCCTGGCCCAGGAAGAGATCATACTCCATTCCATCTAAACAGCTCAGCTTTTTCCCTTTAAGCTAGCTTCACCAAGCTCCATGTTCCTGGTTGACTCATGTCAGGTATTGACCTTCATGAGGGTGTGAGGGAGTTCAGAGCTGGCAGGCAGAAGGGGATACATTTCTTAGCCAGGGAGAAGGTGGTGCATGGGCAGTCGCAGGGTGTATGCTTTCTCCACCAACAGAGACCAGTAGGTTATCCTGACTTGTTCTAAGCATTCCTACTAGCTGCTGATATGTTGGGAAGACATTTTTTCTTGTTCAGTAAATCAAGAAAGCACTGGTGACAAAGGCCATAATATTCTTTCAAGGCAGCAAGCTTGTGACTCCTGAGGCCATCACACCAAACTTCTCTGCAGAGGCTGGGACGTGTTGTGTCAGATCATGGCCACATAAGCCAAATGGATGCTGGAGCTGGCAGCAGGCCCAATCCTGTCCCAATCAGAACTTCAAAGAGGTGCTTTGGTCATTGGATTGGGAGACTCCCATGTAGCTTCAGCTCCCCATAATGTTGTGAGATTTACGAGATAAGTTTTCTACCTCCTGATAGTGTCATGATTTTGAAAAGCAATCAGGAGAATCTGTTACCTCCAGTACTGCTTGCAGCCACCCACGCTTTATGGAATTGCTGAAGAGAGGCCAGAGGAAAGGTGAATGCATCAGCAGCTGGAAATTACGTGCTCACATGATTCCTTGGCCACTGCTATACTTTTGGGGGTACCAGAGGTGGATGGGAGGGGAGGAACAGCTTCCTCACCCACTGATCTAAGACTGTTGCTTCGTATCAAGGAGTAATTCCCCAAAACAGAGCTAACAATCCTGCTGGCATAAACTCATGGTTTAAAAAGTATAAGGCCTAGCCTTAGTAGCATTAATTTCTTAGTAATAGCTATACTACAACGATGTGAAAAGATGCTGCAATGTCAGAGTCACAATATGAGCACTGCTGCAAAAACTCCATTCGGGGGTGCACCCAAATGGAAATGCACAAGGATCAAGATGACAGAAGGGAATTCAAACACACCCCACACTTTTCACATGTGCAGCTGCATCTTCCCACAGAGGCCCCCGTACTGGGATACCTGAGGTGCCAACATGCCCAGAGGGCCAGATTCTCTGTGCCAGAAACGTGTCCCAAACACAGACCCTTGGGACTCGGCACCCATAAATGCCTTGCAGGGGTCAGCTTCTTCATTCCTTCAGGGCACCTCACACCCCACCTCTGTATGCAGCATGCTCCTTGTTCAGGGAGCAAGAAGGATCCTGCTTTTTAACTTCTGAATGGGAGGGAAAAGGAGAAAAAAGAATTTCCTTAATGTCACCAGCTAAATGTTAATTTGGAATGTGATTTTTTTGTTGTTGTTTTCTAAATTGCTCTTAACTGTGTGCCAGCACACAGGTAAATTGTTCTTGGCTGAGAAAATGGCCTGTCTCTCTTCTCAGAGATTAACAGAGAAGACAGTGAATGGAGCAGCAAACAAGAAAACCATGCTCCTTTTACAAATCATTCAATGGTTTCCTGACTTCTTTTCTATATATTTTTCAGCTGTAAATGAGTTTCTACTGCTCACTCCAGCTGAAGGCTGTGCTTGCCATTGTTAGTCCCCATTTTCTTTCTAAACAAGGTGGAGGAAGGAAGGAGAAGTAATTTGCTGCCATGGTGACTCCAAGTGACATGAAATTGCTGTACTTCCCTTCTGGCCCTCCAAAAGCTTCCCCCAGCCACCTTCCCCAAGAGCCCTACTCATCTGGCATAGGAATGCCCGTGCTTCTCCAGCTCAAAGGGAGCCTGCTTCCTCAAATGGCAGGCCACCCTTTTTCTATTGTTGGGAAGAATGAAGGATATCTCACTTAGCTCTCTGTCTAGAAAAAAAAGCAGGAAGCAGCCTACAAGGAGGTCTAATGGACTCGTCCAAAACTTTGTAGAAATAGTGCCAGAACTGTAACCAGGGAAAATGAACCTGTATGTCTCTACACTTTTGTTCATCACTAGTTAATAACACTGGCAGCAGAGGTCAAGAGGATGGAGAGGTGGTCCAGATACTTGCACATTCTTCTCCTGCAAAGCCATGCCAATAAAAAAAACCGGTAGCTAGTCACTAAGACTACAAACCCTGCTTCTTTACCCAGAAAAAAACATAACAAGCTACTGGAGTCTATTTCTCATACGGAGCAACTGCTTCCCTAAATCCATTATCTATATCCACAAGTCTGCATTCTAGGTCTTTCAGCTTTGAGTCGTGACAACAGTTCACAACAGTTGGGTTGTTCAGTGATATAACAAGCCTATTGCATTTTCCTAAGTTTTCCTCTATTGCTCCTCTACCTTATTAAATAATTTTCCTGTTTTCTACTTAAAAAATCTGATTCAATTCTTCTTTCTTATAAGAATTTCCATACTATGCTGCCAAAAGGAGAAAGGAAATCTAAATGTAATGCTGTAGAAACAGCCCTCATATACCAGTTAGATTCAAAAGGGCTTCCCTTTATCCCAAAAATCACCATTAAGATCTTGTGCTTTTTGAAGCAAAAAATTCATTTGCATTTTGAAGGTTATTCCTCATGCTGAAGGAGTGGCAACATGGTTTTTGCCTGGAATTAACACAACCTGTCATGTTCTCTTAAATATACAAAGACTTTACCTGCAGTGGAGGATAGTCTACTGATATAATTAATAATCATGTGACAGATGAAAATATCTATTTGCTTGATTCATGGATCTTGGGTGAATATGAGGAATAAGACTTATGCCTGCCTTCTGTGCATTGGAAGTTTAATTTACTGCCTGTGTAGAGAAGGCATTTCTCTCTGTATTCATTTCTCCCTCTCCAAGATTCTTGCAGCTTATCTCAGAGGAGGTGCACACAGTCCCTTATAGAGACTGATTCAAGACTTAAAAGCTTGAAAGCATGCATGCTTTTCTAGATGCCCAACTTGAAAACACACTGAAACCTTTATCCACAGAAAGCACAGCAAAGGACTGCCAAGAGGAAACACTGCTTTCTTAACTTTCAAGTGTGGGGCTCTAAAAATGGGGGCATCAATAACAACCAGCACTAGAAACCCCAGCATTTAGTTCTTTGCTGGTTTCCCCACCCCCCATAGGAATTATGGTTTATCCACACTCTTACGGCAAAAGAAGATTGAATTTTAGAAGAGTTAACTATGCTGTCACTTGCATACAGAAACATCCAACAGCCCAAAACAATACATTTGTAACTGATATGTGCTCTAACTGTAGTAGAAATCTCAGCAAAATGCATGGTTGTGGGAAGCCCTTATATGCAGATGTATCACTCTTGCACTGTAGCAACTCACATCGCTCCCATGAACAAACCTAAAAAGGTGAAAAGAATTAATTCAGGAGACCTAGTCCCAAATAATCGATTTTAAAATTCAGCTAGCTGGACAGGAAAAGAAAAGTCATTAAGACCGCCATCATTTAAGGCACTCAGGACGGATGAGGGAAGTCCCTGAAGGAAGGGTCCCTGAACCATGTGGGAATGATCTGCTAGAATGGGATCTGAGGGATGCTCTTGAACAGGGAGCAGAGCTTCTGGCTTTCTGCAGTACCTATCCTTCACGTCATACTGGCACATCAGGAACCTCAGCTGGAAAGGAATATCCATATACCTTTAGAATATGGACTTCAGAGGCAGAGCTTTCAAAGTAACCCTAGAACACATCCAAGATAACAGATTTACTGACATATCCCTTTTCCATCTCTAATTTCCAGATATGAAGAACTTGAATTGGACTTCTGTGTCCAAGGAATGAGTGTCACACAGAAACCTTTCCAGTAAAAGATTAGTTCCTTTTTTTTTTTAATTTTAATTTTTACTTCTTTCAGTCCTGAAAGTAATTAAGTTTCAATGGCAGCTAATTATAAGCAAAGAGAAATCAGAGGCTGCATGGCTGTCTGTTCAATGCAAGCTTGGCAAAGTGTTTTTTAATTGGTAACCCTTTGCTGTGTATATTTCAATCCATTTTGCACTGTGTTTATCATTCCAGATTCATATTATATCCATGACCTTTCATCTAATGACAAAAGCTCATACAGAGAAAAATGATTATTTTAACAAACAGATATTAGAGCTATTAAAGAGAAAGCAAAAAACAGGCAAGAGGAGAAATCAGGAACAACACGAGACAAGAATGAAGCACATAATAAAATGCTATATGCTGATCTCCCTCCCTCCTTTTCCTCTGATAGTGGCCAGTGCAGGAGCCCTCCAACCCACAGCTACAGCCTTACTTGCCTGATGCCAGGTACTAAGGAATAGCAGCCACTGAAAGCCTTAGAATTACTTGCTATGCCCATGGTCACTTACTGGGAAGAGACACTCAGAGGTGCATCCTGAACTCAGCTTTTTTGTACAGCCAGTGCCACGCTTGGAGTTGTGGGCCAAACTTCCTATGGCTGTGAAGTTTGCCTTGATGGCAAGTCAGGGTTTAGTACATCCTACAAGGCACACTCAGGTGAGAGCTTAGAAATGTGAAGCTGAGAATCCTTAAAGACAATGCACAACTTGAACTGCGGGGTTTAAGTTGGAGATAAATGGGAAAACAGATCCTATTTTCATGCATGTAGCGGTGTCATCCTAAATACATGCAAGTTCACCTTCCTGTACTTCAACTGGAAGATGTAGAGTGGAAGACGTAGAAACGTCAACAAAATCCTATTCCTTACTTTTTGGGCAAAGCATTAGCCCTAAGATGAACCCTCAGCCACCACACTGACACTTGCCTGTGTTTTCGTACTCACTACTGTATGTAGCTGCCAAAACACCAGAGTCTGTGTCCTCAAGTGGCAATGAGATGTCTCAGAGTCCTCAGGCCCCTGTGGTGGTGGAACAACATCTCTACACAAACAGCAGCAGCAGCTCTGTCAGGCTGGGGTGGTTGGTGGGTTACACGTGATCCAATCTGAACTGGCGCTTCCCGCTGTTAAAGCACAGCTCTTGCCAAGTGTCCACCTGGCTCCTGCAGGAAACAGCTTAGCAGGCACTAGATGCCTGGCAAGAGACTCTGCAGATTAATCTCAGTAAATTTATATGATACACTGAGCACCAACTGCCTGATCTGCATTTACCAGCAGCAGGGATGCTCCAGTAGTGAAGGGCCAGCAATATTCAGCAACTCACCCCAGAAATACCCTGATACCGGAACACCTACTACACATCTTTACATTTCCACTCTTAGGAAATTATCCAGCATGCATCCCATAGTATCCCATAAAGAAAACTCTGAGGTGTAATTCATCCAGCAGACCAGATTTTTGATTACTACCTCACACCATGACACTTTTGTTTAGGACTGTATCACTCTACAAACTTTCAGAAAGAACACAGGTATTTTTTCCTGAGTCCCTGTGCTGAAATTAATTTTTCTGCTTGTGCAATTGCTTTTCTAAAGGCTCACACAGCTTTCACAGAAAAGAGTATAAGAAACAGTATAAGAACGGATGGATACTATTGCTATGTTTGAACACTATTATCATACATAAACTTAAGAAGGAAATAAAAGCAGTATTAAAAAATAAAACTACTAAAATTTTCTTCAAATAAAGCAATAAAGAAATATTACAGGAGCCATTTATTGATGTTGATGGTCACGAAATATTTGCCTTGAGCCTTAGAAATAAAAGCAACTATGCAAAAACTCAGTGACATTTACAGAAGTGTGACAGTGCCCAAGACACATGAAATTTGGTGAAACTCATACCCTACTTCAGGCCCTGCATAACACCTGTTTAGAAAACTTCATTCAAAGGTACAAAATAAACCAAAGCATGGATGCTCAAGATTCATGAGCTCTTTAAAGGCACAAGCAGGTACCATGCTTTGCATATTTTTTTTGGAATCCATCTTCACATCAGATACCAACATATGGTCATAAAGTGACTGACAGGCTCTGGACAGACATCTACAGAGCCCCCAAAACAAAACTCACCTCTGAAAGGTTTATAGAGAACTTCTTTATGGGAGAGATTTTCAGAAGCTCAAATGGCCCTTAGGCACAACCCTTCCATCAACTTGCAAACCCTAAAATACTAAGCAGGTAATTTAGAAGCCAAAGAGGAAAAAATACATTTGCAGAGCAATCACTTATAACTATACATCCAGTCCCAGTGCCTCTTTGTGATTCATTAATAAAGAAAACTCACAGACTAGCAGCTGTGTTCAAGAAAGATTGCAGCAAAGTCCATCTGAGCACCAGCACTAAATATGCCATGAGATGTCACTGCACAGATTTGGGAGCCCTCATACTGCTAGGTTGGCATCCATCTGGCCACTTTAGCACTGTTGTAGCAGCACAGACTTGTAGTTTTTATAGCCCAGTTCTCCCATATAAACTTGATACAGCGGGCTGTTTGAGGTGAAGATTTGTTCAGCAGCGTCATGGCTGCCTCAGACCGTGTCAAGACAGTGTTGCTCAGCTGATCTCTTGGAGTCCCTTCCCTATTCCCCCTGTGAACACGCAGAAATTCAGGGAAAAAAGGTAGCAAGAGAGGGGTGTGCAATTAGAGACTATAAATTCATCAGATGGTTAAGCACTAGGGAGGAAAAAGAGCTCTTTAAACTAAGAGATCATGTTGACATAAGAACATTGGATGTTAACCGGCCATGAGTACACTGAGACTGGAAATTAAAGAGGGACTTTTAAAACTTCAGAGAAGTGAAATTAGACAGGGATCACCAACTTCACTATTAGGGGAAAGCCACCCCAATCACACTGCAAATTTACGAAGGAATATTTAACAAAAGCTGAATTGGATAATTCAGAGGTTTCCATGTATCCCATGTTGTATTAGAACTATCCCACACACATACTTATGTGTAAAAGTTACCCCATGCCAGCATCTCAGAGTTTTCCCCTTGATTTATGGTTGAGTACAAATACTAACAACAAACCACAGTCCTCTGAACACCAGAACAACCACAACTTTGTTTATAAGTCTGTTCAATATGTCCCTAACAACCTATTTTAAAATGTGTAGGGTATGTTTTCAAAAGTAGCCTTCAAAAAAAAAAAAGACCAATTTTCAAAAAAATAAATCCCTGAGTCCTTTGATTTTCAGCAGACAAGCTTATGAGCAGCTGAGGTGCTTTTAAGGAGCTTTGTCCCTCGTCTTCAGTGCCATTTTTAGGAACCTCGACTTACTCTTCCTTCACTGTCACACAAGAGGGTTTTGTCCAATGCCATATTGGAACCAGTGTCTCTAACCTTTTGATTCTAATGAAGCTTGAAATTCTAGGATAGATGACAAACTTTGCTCAGTTTTATCTACTCCTTTCTCTAGACAGAAGGACCATAGACCATGTAACAATGTAGAAAGATACAAATAAAAACAGAGAAAGATTTGCTGTTGACTTCAGCACCACACCTAACATATGAATTACACACTCTATGAAAAACCCAAACCACAACATATTTTTGTACAGGATATGAATACCCCACATTCCCACCCTAGTGTCTTCAAACACTAAATGAGATATCTACCTGAGTAAAAAGGTTTTTTATTGTAATAAGTCTTTTACAAAAATTATTTTTAGGCCATATTCATGTTGTCACATCATGCCTGGATTACAAACATCTTGTCATTTCCAACATGCCAGGTAACCAATCTTTGGAGGTAAGTTAGTAATTTGAATATCTAATCAGAAACCAGACACTTAACTGTTGCAAGTCAAATCATTGGTGAGGGATATAATCTCCAGCAGAGCAGCTGATGTGAACTGTAAACTGCAAATTCTGCAAACTTAACTTTTTTGTTTAGTCTGACATATTCCATTTAAGCATTTTATTACACAGGGCAGATATTGAGAGGAAGTCTATGAGGTTTACTTGTAAAACAAAGAATTTTATCCCAAAAGCAGCAAGAATTTCTGAAAATGCCCCACACTGGTTATCTGAGTAAGGCTCAAGACATGGATTGAAATTTTCTTCTAAAGAAAAAGCCTGCTTACACATCTCATACCACATATCTCAACACCAGCTGAAATACCTGTGCCCTGCCTTCCATCACCCAGTCAATAGACTGACCTGAGCATGGTGCATGCTTGCCATCCAGTCCAGACTGAATGTTGGTCTTGTAATTTTACTCTGATTTACCAGACCTTCAGCAGAACTCAGTTGTCACAGTAAAGGACAGCTGCCATATGGAACATATTAAGCTTCTGACAAAGAAAAAATCCCAGTGACTTCACTAATATTCTATCCTATATGAGCATATCATTTTCCTTGCCACCCAACAACAGTTTCTGAATGTTTTGCAACATATACATTCTACCAAAACCGTAACAAAAAGCACTGCCGTGCCAGGATCTTATTAATACAACCCTCCCAGACAAATAAGCTCTCCTTCAGCTCCAGCACACATATTGCTTGCTGCCTTCTCTGGTAGTCATAGAAGCAGTAGCCAAAACCATTTGGGTGACAGGATGTTCTGATACTTGGGCATAACTTGACTGATGCTAATTACAGAGAGATGCTGGTATTTATCACAGCTATGCTCAACTGCATCAAGATGTTTAACAGTTACTAGGATTCAGAACAAGCTGTGCATGTCTACTCATCTCTCTTTTCCCCTCCCAACTTTAGCACATGCAAGCACACAACACAGCAGTTTTGTTGCCAATCCAAATTACATAGCGATGTTGTTGCAAAAAGCACTCAAATAAAATAACTTACCATTACTTTAAAGACAATCAGGGGATGATTAGAAAGCCCAAAGACTTACCTATGAAGGAAAAAAAAAAAAGCAAAATTATCAGCTGAGCAAAAGCAAGAACAGAAGGTCTTTCAACAATACGCGCTCAGAAATATCACAAAAGTCTTGACAGAATACCAAGAAAAGCAGATCTAGTTCCTTGCAGGGATGGCCCTATGAATTAGAGAGGACCAGCTTACCAAGTAAGACTAAAAACAATGGCTATTTTAATCATGCTTACAGTCCGGCTCAAAACAAAAGTATAATCTCCTACCCCAAGGAACTTACATTCTCATTTAACAGCAGATCAGAAGCTGATCACCGGGGGGCAGGAAAAAAAAAGCACTACTCTCATATTTGGATGAGAGAGCATCAGACAGGTCTTAAGGATTATGTGGAGCACTTGTGCTAGATGTCACAGGGGAGCAATTAAAAAACAAATATAATAAATTAGTTCTGAATTGGGTCTAAAATGTGAAGGTGGCTTATTTCCCAGGGTTATTTTGCATGCAGAAAAAAATAGTTCAATTTTTGCAAGATTTTTCACTTCAAAGAATCAGAGAATGGGCAAGGTTGGATGGGACCGCCATGGGTTATCTGGTGCAACCTCCCAAATCAAGCAGGGTCATCCTGGAACATATTGCACAGGATTGTGCCCAGATGTTTCTGGAATATCCCCAGTGAGTGAGACTCCACAGCCTCTCTGGGCAATGTGTTCCAGTGCTCGTTCACCTGCACAGTAGAGCTCCTCCTTAGGTTCAGGTGGAACTTCCTGTGTTCCAGTTTCTGCCCATTGCCTCTTGTCCCATTCAGTTCTTCTCTCACTGTTTACCCTGACTGGCAATATTGAGGAGAAAACCACCTGTGCACCCGGATCCTTGACAAACATCCACAGAGTTCTGAAATCAAGCTTGATTGAACCACATTACCCTTGATATCGTTACTGCCCATGTGAAAGACCAACAGGCAGTAACAGTCACATGTGTTGACAAGCCTTGACAACCTTTCCATGAAATCTCTGATTCAAGCCCAAGACAGGCATCTAACTTCTCTGGATAACCAGTCAGGGTGGCAAATGAGTGCCTCTCTCCCCTGGGGCAGGGAGTCACCCACTTCAACTGCTTGCCACTTCACACAGGTGATCCTGTGTGGCTCAGGTCTGGGGGACTCAGTTGCTTCACGCAAAGTCTTACCCATCTCCTCCTCAGCTTGGAAGGCACTAAACCTGTCTTTAATGTCAAGTCATCAGGAGGAGCAGGACTTCTATGGAGAGTGACTGTTTTCCAGTTTTCCTCTCTAACTGACTTCTGATTTGTTGTGAGATGCAGTGCAGAGCCCACCTGCATCTCCTGTGTCTGTAAAGTCTCTGAGATTATCCTCTCTATTTCTTTCTTGTCAGCATGCTACTCAACCTACTTATTTCCTTGTGTATCTCCTTGACCTGGTCGCACAGCTCCTTGACAAGGACACACCTTCTTACAGAGGAGATGGCTTCCAATCCCAGCTTTCCGGACAGGCAATGGGTACTGTACAGCCAGGGCCTGCAGAGATACACTGGCTACTATTGTGAGGTCTGTTTGGGTGGAAGCCTCTGACATCACTAGTGCAGAACCTTCCACAGACACTGGGGAGTGAGTTCTACAGCGCCTAGTAACCAAAGTGTTGGGAGCTCAGCCATCTGACTGAGGCTTTTGATTCAGCGTGTTTAAATCTCCTGTGGTTACTCCTGACAACACCTATCACCACTTCAACCTTATTAACCATGCAGCTCTTTGTGGTACATTGCAACTGCTGTTACGAGCCACAGATCCATGGTGCTAGGTACACATGGAGAACCAAAGACTGCTTTGTTTGAAGGAGCTAGGGTGCGTCCATTAATTTTCTCTTGATTTTTCACCAGAAAATGGAGAAACTTGACGGTGAAGCTACAAGCATCAAGTACAGCTGAAATTCTCCTATTAAAAGAATGGGGCTCCCCACCCAGGCTCTCTCCCATCTTGACTGCAACCCACTTTTTAATTTTTCATGTAGTGACTTTGACTCCTTCCCCAAGCCTATCCTCCCATCCAATGAAATGCCACTGCTGTCCTTCAGACAATCATGAATGACTGTGTGCCAGAAAGAGCCATGCCAAGCAGAAGTTTCAGCTGCCACACAGAAAGTTTACAAATGGCAACACAGCTCTGTAAGGATATTTCACCCAGTAACATTGCTTCAATGAATTTTCTGAACAGAGTGTAGATGATAAAAACTCCCAGTATGAGGAAGCACTCATAATAAATGTATTTTGCTTAAAAAGCCTTATTTACAGGGGGCCGGATCTAAAGACTATTGATGTTAATAGCCCAGAGTAGAAAGGAGTAACATTACAGTGAAGAGGATACTCAGGAAGGAAAAATCACTTTGGGGGGATATATGAACCTACATCATCAAACTTTGACCCTTGCTTGCAAATTACAGACTCAGCTTACAAACATCTGAGCAAGCTTGTCAACGTGGGCACTCCCTCCTACACAAGTCTCTGTCCACTTGCACAGGAACTGCACCACAATGCACCAGCTCAGCTGTCTTGCCTACAGTTCCAGCTATGTGGATGTGACAGCCACTAGTGGGGCCAACAAGGTGGTCGTTCACTAATAATATTCGCCCAGGACTCTTGCACGTTTTGTTTTCTCCATTGGTCAGCAACATAATTTCATTTTACAGCATGTCATCTACGCAGTCAGCACCATGCACCTCAGTGGGATGAAACTCATTTAATAGAGAGGGAAAAAAGAGTCTCAATAAGAAGAGGCAAGATCAGGTAGTTCCTCTTAAAAGGACAGGCTTAGGATTTTTTTTTTTTGGTCAATTGTATGCAAGATTGAACAAAATTGTATGCAAAGACAGAAAGGATAGAGATGGTTATTCAGAGATGGAAAAGCAGATAACACCAAAAAGCTTGTGAAAACCCAAAACCCAGTCACATCTCAATGCACACATTCTTTTCAGAAATGGCCTTGCAGATATCTGGAACAGTGCTCAGTGTGCAATGCATACCAGAGTCATTGAATACTTACAGTTAAATATTCATAGACAATTTGTGAACAGGTAAAAGGACGAAACCTCTTGTACTGTGTTTAGACTCACTGATACAGGAATAGGAATAATGTCATACGGCATCATTGATCCATCAAATGGCACAGGGAATTAGGAGTAGATACTCAGTTAAAAGACATTCTCAAACAGACCAGAGGCTAAAATTCAATCACACAAACTATCTAACAACTGAGAATAATGAACAAATTTGTATAAAATCAGTCTGCTCCCAGATAACTTAAACAGAGGGGTGAGAATACATTTGAATAACATAGTAGAGAAGAAAAAAAAAACACTGGTTCCTCCTTGCAGGAAAAGGAAATGAGGGGAACAAATCCTTTCCATGCTTATACTGCTCAAGCTCCTACCTGCTTCAGTCAGATTACAGCAGATTTGGCCCTCATTGCATAAAATCTAAGAGCACAGCCACCTATGAAGAGAAACACTGGATATAATGAACAAAAACGCCACAGCACAACTTTAACACTTTCTCCCCCTTGCCATAGGACACCTAACCCTCCTTCCTCCCAACACCTCTTGCTCCTGCTAAACCTTCCTGTCTTCCAGATAGCTCTACTTGTCAGTCAATCAAGACACTTGGTCCAGCTTCTGTCTTAAGGACACTCAACAATAGGAAAATGGAAGAGCAGCTTAGCCAGCTCTGCACAGGAGATTATTCAAAAGGTTAATTACTGAATGAAACAGAAATAGGAAATGGAGGGGGCAATGGGAAAGGGAATGGAGGATGAAGGGAGGGAGCAAATTACTTTCAGCTGCTAAATCCGGCTTTCCAAATCCTTAAAGTCCTTTACAATATAGGCTGAAGAAGGAGGGAACAGGATGGGCTTGGGCTGTGTTGTTCACTTACACGTTCGATAAAACCTCAATAATGTTCCTCTCCTAATCCTGTGTCATTAGGAACAAAATGGTACATCAGGAGACTATTTAGATATGAATGCCTGCAACTTCACCATCTGACCTGCTGACTTCTCCTTTCTTCTTTCTGCTCTCTCTTTTTGTTGCTGGAGCCAATTATTTTTAGAGATGTGATTTTTTTTTGGCTAGGCACTTGGCCTCCAGCACCAGGGGTTCCAAAATGACCTAGCTGGAGACCCTTATGGCCATTTTTTTTTTTTTTTTTGGTATAAAGGTCATTATTATTCTAATAGCTGGGAATTAATCTGCCTATTCAGAAAATTTTTAAAAGGAAAACAAAAACTCCAAAACAAAACAAAGAGGCATTTTTCTGTGGTGCCTCCAATCTCTGTTCTCACTAGAGCAGGAAGAGTCTGGCTGCTGGCTTCAATGGGAGAGGACAACTGTGCTCAATAGGAGAGATTTACAATATTAAAACAAAAGCCTCAGAGAGCAACCAAAATAATTAAAAATTAAAACTGGTATCTCTGCTGCTAGCTGCTTGGAAGGAAACAGAACTAAAAGGAGCAACTGTCTGTATAATCCTCCCTTCATCCCTAGCCTTACATCAAACCCAGCCCTGGCCCTGAACACATTCAGATGCAATGGAAAATCTTGTGTCAGGAACAAGCAATGCCATATGGAAAAGCCTAGCATGGAGGCCAGAGGCCAGTGGCAGTGTCATTGTGCCACCTCTTTGCTACCCCAAATCCACGCCTGTGACAGAAGTTCATCAGAGACTGCTATATATCCATGACATGAAACAACCCATACATAATTTTTATGGCTTAAGAGATCAATACAGGTATCTCTTCTCATTATACTATAAAGCACAACGAGTGCAGTCACTACCCTTAAGTCACTTGTCAGTACATGACATAATGAGCCCTGCTTTTTGTCCTGTGGTCACTACTGTGCAAAGGCTCTATGAGATTTCACAGGCAATCAGCTTAGTATTTCTATTAGAAAAGAAGCACTAAAGTGAAGGAGGCAAATAAATGTTTTCTCAGCTCTTGACTAGCATTACCTCTGCAGGCTGGTTTTGATACCACTGGGGAGAAAAAAAATAATAATCAGAGCATGTTTGGAGCCTCCACAACTTTCTAGAGAGCCATAATGTTATAGAGTCTTCTGAAACTGAAGAACCTACCTCATTACTTATTAAAATTTAGGCAAGTCATGAGGTGAAGGGGGTAATAAATAATCTTGGGGGAAAAACACTTGACAAAACTAAGTTGCAAAATGTCATGGGCAAAAGACTCTTGACTTTGGGAATTTTACTTAATTTGATTTATTGCCAATTAACATAAACTTTTATTTACTCTTTCAGGCATTAGGAAACAGAGATGACAAACAATTAAGCAGACACTTAGGTAAACCTCTTTCTTTGTAGCTCCCCAGGGTCCATGGCAGTACAACACATCTTCCCACACACAAGGCAGCCAGTCTCCCCTTCCCTTATCATGGGCACACATTACATTTACCCACAGCAAGCCCCTTGGGTGAGGTAAAAGACAGCTCAGGAGACTGAGTTGGTAGATGATGCTTTCTTGCTGCAGCTTCTTATTTCTTACTGCTTTCTTTCTCCCTTTCTTTCTACTTTTTTCCTCTTCTCCTACCCAGGTCCTCCACAAGCTGCAGTTCTTTTGGGTATCCCTGTTCCAGTGTGGGCCACCCATTTGTCAGAATGGGTGCATGGATACCCATGGGATGCAACACTTTCTCTGACAATGTTCTCTTCCACATGCCACCTCCTCCTGTATCTGCTTACATATTCCTTCCTGACTTCTTCCTGTGTCTAGTTTGTTTTCCCCTCTCATGTGCTCACATAATCCCTGAAGAGGTTGGGACAGCTCTGACTGGCCACTTTCCAATTGAGGAAAAGCTTCCATCAAGGATTACGCTGGAGTGGACAGAAGGTTTGCCCTCCAGCTACCCAAGCAGTTGGTCTATCTATATAGAACTATCCACCACTCCAGGACTTTGTATCAGTACAAAATGCTGTGTTAGAAAGAGCAAAACCAGAGACATGTGCTTCATTGGGAGTGACCATCAGGCCCAGCTAATCAGATCCTTGCCACACCACCTTCCAACCAAGGTTCTTCAGCTACTGAAGCTATTTCATGCTGAGTGGAAAAAATATTTTCACAGACTGGGTGATGCTCAATCTCTCTTCCTTGTTTATTTCCCTCCCTTTCCATTCCCTCCAAAAATTCTGGCTGCAGTTGAAGTAGTGGATAGCCGTATCCCTCAGCACAGCTTCCTTGAGTTAAAGTCTGCTTCCACAAACTGAAGCTCTTTTAATAGCACTGTCAATGAGAGATTGCATATCTTGTTAAGTACTATTCAGATGCACCCACAGACGCTCACGGCTTCAGAAACACATCTCTTCCTAATAATATAGTTGGCTACATTATCTTATTTGACACTAAAAACTTGAGATGATTGATGGTAGCTTAAATTCTGAATAGACAAAAATTATAGAGCAGCTTTATAATCTTTTGCATTAGTGCCCTGGGGAAATGGCTGAAGTCTTTATCACATCCAAAGGACAGCATGACTGATGCTAAACCTCTACCCTTCCAGCCAGACCAGCCTTCCATGAAGGTCTCAGGCAGCTTGGTCAGGAGTCTGCCTATAAGAGTGGCTCTGAGGGCCCAGCATTTGATCATTAGGTGCAAAAATTTTCATCATCCCTAACTACTGCTTTGCAGTATTCCTAACCTATGTGCAACTAAGTCAGGATCAAGGAACAAAGAGAGAGGAAGGATGATGAAGGGAAAAGAACAGAGCAAAAAACTTCCCTGTACCTTGGGTATAAATGGCAATCCTGCTGAAAAGTAACATAGTGTTTGCTTCCTGGACACATGAATAGCACAAAAGATCTGAGGGATGATATTCTAACAGCTAGGGAAGAGTGGTTCAAGAATCTGCCCCATGAAAAAGAGCAAATGTACTGGTAGCTATGAAGGGTAGGTTTGGGAGGGACTGGGCTTTTACAACATCCCTGGAAAGAATGAAGTTCATCACTGAAGAATCATAGATATTAAAATGGAGTAGAAATTTACTCAATCCCAAATCTCTTTTCCCAATTTGAAAAAGCAGTCCAAACTAAAGTTCTCTTTCTTAAAAGGAAGAAAAAAAAAAGAAAAGTGCAAAGCAAAAGGAGCGTCTCATCAAGAGAAAGAGAAAGGCCAATGAAGGCTGAAACCCCTGAAGCAGCTCATGTAATTTTTATAATAGCATGGATAACCATATGGAGCCGACGTGAGCATAGGAGACACACAGGAACAGAGAGATGGTCACCAAACTGTAAACCATAGGCTTCCTTAAGTTTTTTGCCTGAGGAGAGTGTCCCCACTGTTCCTTTCTGTCAACTGATGATATCTTATCCAAAATCACCATTTGTCTCAGCACCCAAACCTCAAATTTTTATGGCCATTAACAACTCGACAGAAAACTCTATTTTTTCTCCCTGAAGAATTTTAACACATAACAGCTAGTGAGGAAAGACAGTATCTCTGAAACAATGCTCCCTTCAGTCATTGAATATCACTCTTGCATCAACTCTTTTTTTTTGTCCTCCCTTGCTTTAGATCAAGCCTGCTTCTATTAATCCACACACCAATCTTTTTAGACGGGGTTTCTATTGACAAAGAGGATGCAACTGCTCCAGTCTTTTTTTGAGCATTGCAAACCTCCCGACAAGGTCCAAGCCCAACCCAGGACAGAGACATCAAGAAAACTCCATGGTAAATGCTAGCCTTCATGCTAAGATCACCAAATTCACACTAAAATTGCACAACAGTTCACTTGAGTATGTTCAGCTAAACCTCAGTGTCCCCTGTTTCATCAGAAAAGGAGCTGCCCCATGGCTTCATAGTACTGCTGCAGCCCTGGGGCCAGAGCATGCTAAACAAAGTAAGCAGGCTCTGATTTGCATGAAACATAGAAATTATTAGTAAAGTGATGTTGAAATGAAAATGCAGGAATCCATTCTTTATCAGAACTGCTGAGCTCTGGTGCAACCACACAGTTTCTGCAGCTCAGTAGAGCGGTAGCTGATGGCTTTAGGTGAGGTCACTACACATGATGTCCCTACCTCGCAGCCTGGACAACGCTGCCACAGGAGAAACTATGGATTGCTAATTTAGTCAGTTCTCTGAGAAAAAGCACAGCTTGAGGAGTAAATATTTAAAAAAAAACTTCCTTATAACGTGCTAACCAGAGAGCAGTGGGGAAACAGTAAGTCGTGGCCTCACGGGTGCAGGTCATATGAAATAATGTTGTTCAGTGACATCACCAACAGCAAAGGCAATACAAATGCACTATCCTGCCTACATAGTTTTCAGCAAGCTTGACAGGGCATAGGACATTTTTCCTCCCACATTCAGAGGAAAATATCATCTCCTTGTCTGTCTTTATTCATCTGGTGTCTTGTCTTTAATTAGCCTATAAACGTTTTGGAATCATTCTGATTCTGTGCTGGTGCAGAGCAGAGAGCCTTGGTTAATAGCAAGGCCATTTTAATGTTGCTGAGACTGGAGCTGTCATCAGTCAACAGCCAGTCCCAGTTTAGCAGCTTTGCCATTATGTGGTTTTTCTGGACTGCAGCCCCCTTGCCTTTGCAGTCAGCTTGTGTGGCTTCCACGTGCGTTCTCCACACGTGCTGGGGCTGGAAGAGTGCATCCACTGCAGCATCTTTCCCCATCCAACTGGCTGCTCTCCTGCACCAGTGCACATCTCTTCCACCTGCTATCTCACCAGTTGCTTACTTGTGATTAAGTCCCTTTTAATAAATGACTCCCATTAAACTGTATTTCTCTGTCACTGTGAGAGACGTAAAATTAAAAACTGACTGTCTTTAATCACACCAGGCTGCATCTCCATCTCTCAGGCTCCACTTATCAATAATTAATATAAGAAAGACTGAAATCCATTTCAATTTCAAAGACTCAAATGTTACAATTTTTACTTTAAAAATAAAAAAAAAAAAGGAGAAAGAAAGAAAAGAAAGGAGCCACCATCACTCTGAGAAACAGAAACAGCCAGATTCACACAGAGGAAAAGGGAATCTAGCAGCACTGCAGCAGCCTCAAAGAGGACAGAAGGGGCTCAAATGTGACAATCAGCTCTCCTTTATAACTGGAGAATTTTCCTCTCAAATACTTCCACATAGAGGAAGAAGCCAGTGGTCCCAGGGACTACAGAGTTCTGCACTGTAGCTCATGGCCTTATTTCTTTTGGTTTTACTGAGCCCCTAGAGCAATGACAAACAGCACGCTGCACTACCAAGCTTAGTATCTTTTCTAAAAGAATTTCCATATCTCAGATGCTCCAAGGGAAAGTCACAAGCAGCACTTTCCTATACAAACAGTGGCAGTACAAGGCAGAACTTACTGGTATGAGAAAGGACGTGGGGCAAGTCACCAGCCTGATTCTTGACACATTGCTTTACACAGGACTAAAATTAACATAAAACCCCTTTATTCAAATGGTGTTGCTGCTTATTCAGACTTTTTCACACTACACTATACCCAGCATTTCAGCCAATTCTATGTTTGTTGCATAGAAAGTACAAGAAAGTCCAACATAAAAATATTGAAAAATGCCACAATTTTTTTCAACTGGCTTTCATCCCGGAGCAGCTGAAGACTCACTGTCCAGTGTGAAGGTCTGACTGCAGCTAGCTTTAGACCAGAGCTGGGTATGTCTCTGAGTACAACTACACAGTAAGGTCCTCTGCCCGCAGCACACCCTGAGGAAAGCCCCCTGTGACCATGGTGATGCTGTGCCTCAGGTTAGATACCCTGCAAGGGCTGTCTAAGCTCAGCTCAGACTGGACTGGAGACACGGCGTTCAGTCAGTTTCAGAGCGTGAGTAGACAAACTGACACCTTCAAAAAAAAGCGAGATGCAGAACTGTCATGCAGGCCCTGACAAGGGCTCAAGTCACATTGTATGGACACACTACCTCAGCAGACTGGACAGCTTTCACCAACCACAGACCTGTCAGCTACTACACAGATAAATATGCAAGTGAAAGTGAAACAGAACACAAAACACAGGAACTGTCCCCTTTCAGGGAAATCTTGCATATGAACAAAACAACCCTTTCCTAACCCAGGTTACTGGCCAACATCCAAATGACACTGAACAGAAAAATGCACAGCATGGCACTAGAAATATACATGAACCTCCAAGCTGGGTGTTATCCTATGTAATTCCCAAATCAGGCAATTTCCAGTATGCTCATCAGCTGAACACCTAGCCCAACACCTCCCAAGCCTCAGCAGCTACCCAGAGTACCCAGTCTATGCGGATCTCAGCACAGCCACTTCCCTGCTGTCCAACCATAATTGCCATGGAACAGGGGAGTCACACACAACTGAACCCTGCTGCTGGAGGTAGCAACAATTAGGACATTACCCTCTGATTAACAGCCCAGTGCGGGGGAACACAATAAGCAGCCTGGCATAACACCGTCACACCATAAGTCATTACTTAGTAATTACTGTGCAACTACGCAGGGACACAAAGGCACAACTCCCCCATCAGAGTTACAGTGAAGAAATAGCATTCAATAGCCTTTAATTACTGCAGAACCACACAGCAACAAATGATGACCTACCCACTGGTATAAAGTGGACCTATCACTCAGGACTCATTCCCCAGCAGTTACTAAGGGAACCTTTCAGTAATCCCACAGCGACTGTGGCATATTGTTGCTGTGGGGATTTTTATCCCAGCATATGGCCCATTTTCAAGATTTTGGAAGGGAAGCCAATATGGAGGAATCACAAAGAAACATTTGCTGAACTGCTGTTTTCTCCCCAAAAAGCTCCCTGTTCCATACCACTGAATTGTGGCAACATTGTGGTAACGCTTTCACTGACTTAGACGTGAGGGGTATAATTGCACCTTTGTCCTGAAGATCTTGTGGTACTTGTAATTATATCCCATTACCAAGGAACACAACAATTTCAAACCTATTACCCACAGGTATCATTTATTTCAGAGTTGAATTTATTACTTCAGTGCCAGCCTCATTCGTAGCTCTCCTTTATGCATTCAAGCTTCCCTAGTGAACAAACACTGAAAACAGAGTGAACTGAAAAAAAGGGATATAGGGATAATACACAGGAGAAGAAGATGCAGGAGCCTTTCTAGCCCTTGCTCTACTCTGTGCGTTGCTTTTCACTAAGTCCATGGGGGTTTCCATAAGAACAAGGAGGCATTAGTGCAAAATGGGAGCATCCTCCTGCAAAAGCCCAGAGAGGCTTCAAAAATGCAGCTGCTCCCAGGACCACCATCATCTGTGATGAGGCTGCAGTTCTGGAAGTTGTCGCAGATATCCATGATTTCCAGGCTGCTGTGTTTTGTAAACCTTCCCTCCAAGACCCTCTGCGTCTTGTAACAACTTTCCGTCTGAAAAATTTAGAAAATCAGAGGAGGCTCTCGCACACAGCCAAACTTTGATGCAAATGACTGCCAACTGGTCTGCAGCTATGTAACATGCCAGAGAGAAAAATAAAGCCTGTTTACTTCTGACTATTCAATTCCCAACAAGAGTGGAGTCACAGGAGGAAGGAAGAAATTGATATTTTCCCCAAGCTGTATCAAAATTTTAAAAGAAAGCAAGCAGCCAAGAACACGGATCTTTGCTGAATGCAGTGTGCCACTTCACCAGAAGCAGAAAGGAAAATATGTGCAGCTTCCTGCAGGTTCCCTTTTCCCAACTAGCAGAGATGCGTATGAGGTTTGCCACCACCACTGAGCTTCTCTCAGGTTGTGTTCATTTCTGCTCACAAACCAGTGTGGCCTCTGGACCACTGCAACTTCTGATAATTTTTAATGAGTTTTAAAGGAAATTCTGGCACTCAGGTACTGCACCCTTACAACTTCTGACACTCACCTGCTCTGATGGGCTGAAAGAAGGGCAAGCATAGTACTCCTTACCTGCCTAGCTTGCCCAGAGGGGAACGATTTACTAGATGATATATTTGAACATAATATCTGACATAGACAGAACAGACAATTGGGGATACAAGCATCATAAAGTCACCCTAGGACAATTACACTGAAATGCATTGCTTCAGTCCTGAACCTCCTGTGTTGAAGGGACTGAAAAACAGGGAGGACAGGGCAGCAGGAGATAGGACCATAAGGGTCAGCTCCCCGCTCCAGGAACCTGCGGTGCGAACATGGGAACTGTGAGCATCCCTGATGACACACATTTTAGCTAATGACAGCAGGTTTCCATTTTGGGGAGCTGAAACAATATCAAATACTGAAAAGGCTAGAAAGAGTAGATAGAGACATTATAGATGTGTGTCTCACTTCCTGCTTTATCTTTGTGATGAATAAGTCATCTCTTCAGGTAACAATAGGTGCTCCAGCTCCTGGAGAGAAGCTTGTTGCTGTTCAAATGCATTGCACTCCTGTGGTAAGTCAAGCTCTAGGAGCAACACAAAAAGATAATGCGGGAACACAAAGAGAAGACCTCAAGTAAGTTGTTATGGAAACCAGAATCTCATGAACTCACACCACCAGATGAGGTCTCTCCCCTTACATTTCTTTGTCAAAATGCCCAAGATGCACAGGAGTCCCTAATGTCCACAGCTCCAAGGCCTCACCTGGCATTCACTCCCAGACATTGTTGTCATTCTCTCTCAGTTAATTTGACATGGCTTAAGCATCTCCAGTGATGGAAGATGGCTCAGGACTCAAGCAATGGCCTTTGGCACTCTGCTTGGAAGAGCTGGTGCTGGTAGTATCAGGCTTTAATCAAAAGAAACAAGGCTCACTTCAATATGAATCGCTTTTCTTGAAAAGCTTAAAAAAAAATTTGAAACAACACCAAAAGGGATAGTGGTACAACCGTACACGAATAGGTTCAAGCCCATGTAAAGCAGTGTAGATGTACAGGATAGGGACTAGTTACTTCACTTGAGCTATGTAGTGCTGTTTCACGCCCCTGGGTTCTCTTATCAGACTTCTGCTGGCCTTTCCAGCTGCACACAGCTCTTCTACAGTTAACATTTGCTGCTACTGTAACATGTTAATTAGATAGAAAAGGAAAAATCCTGTGCATGCTTATACGGAAAGAAAAATTCTGCATGGCAGTGTAGTGCTAACAGTACTGGGTAAAGATCATTCTCTCACAAAAACAAATCAGGGAGCTGGCTACAGCAGACTGCTAGGCAGCAGTAGAAACACTGCCTTTCCGATCACTGCTAAATTTTGGTTACTTCAGCAGAAGCTGGGATAGATCTGGCACTTACTTCCTGCTAGGACCCTCTGCTTCCTCTTGCCCAGTGCTAGCAGTCAAATTGTTTTTCCAAGGCTTCCCATGCCTTGACTTCCATGCAAGTTCTTATCCCTTAAACTCTGTCACAGGATTGAAAGAACTCACCTAGGCTGTCAAAATGCTTTAAGCTGAGATACTGCATGAATCTTTGACTGAGTATCAGTTCAGTCCTTGACTCTATCTTGTGCCTAGATCTCCTTCCAGAAAGACTCCAATCTGTACTGAAGGACCCACCAATGCTCAGGACCAGATACTTCCAGACCTGAGTCTTGGGACTTGGTTTGACACAGGACCGTCCTGACGCCTTGCTAATTCCCTCAAGCAACTTGTGTCCTTTCTACTCTACAGCTCCCAACACCAGGCCGGAGCAGGTGTAGGGAGGTACATATCTACATGGGATGACATAAGAATGTACAGAAACATGCTTGGTGCCACCTATAAACCAACAGCAGTAGGCACAATTTAGAAAACAATCCTAACCTGTGCCTGAGGGCAGAAAGAAGCAGCATTAACAGGTCTCATGCCAGCACAGTGGCTCCTAATTCTACAGCCTGCTGTCCAGCTTGCAGGGCAACAGCAGCAACATCTGCTACAGTTAAGAATGCAAATGAGTTTCTCTGCTGATTTCAGTCAGTCATAAGTTGCCAAAATGTTCATCTTCAGAGCTGAAATTTTCTGGGCTTGGCCAGTGTCCAGCAGTGATTATTTTTTGAAAGAACACGGCAGAAGTGATTTAACCACTACAGAGGGCTTAGAATGGCATTCATCGCTATTATTCAAAAGTCATGACAGACAGAATTAAGCAGCTTTAAAGTCCACAGTGTTTAGGCCTAAGAGTTAAAAAGCCAGAAGCATCTGCCAGGGGATTTCCAACATGTCCCTTTAAGCAAGCATTTGTACAATATTTAGTGTGCAAGGGCTCTGAATTAGCACTAAACCTCAAGGATCCACTAAGATATAGTTCAGGGAGGGAGGAAGGGCTAACGATTCTGTAACCAACTACTACCTTGTAAAAATAGCATGCAGGGCATTTTGCCAACTCTCTGCTAAATTAAATTACACAGGCAGGTAGCATAAGAACTTGGGAAAACTTTAACAAATGCAAGTACAAGTTTCAGTAATGGCTCTGTAAGACCTTTCCTCTGAAGGCATTATTTCTTGAGCAGCCAAGCAGATCCAACAGGTTACTGAGCCCAAAGAGGGAATACTTGCTCCCCCAATTCTTTCATCACCCATGTTCTTGGCTACGCAACTCTCCCCCTTCCTTGAACCAGCTCAGTGCCCACTGAGTCCACCTTTCACCCATGGAATTTGGCTCGCTAACCAACCTGAAAAACTAGATGCTTTTATGTGCCAGGTTTGCAAAGACTTGGAGAGGGACCTACTGAGCACCAAAACAGAAAGTAAGCGGCAGGAACATGCCTCTGGAAGAGGCACACTGTCTACTGGTAGCAGCAGGCTATTTGAGTGCTTCTCTCACCTGGAGCATCTCCACTCCAAATCTCCTCAAGTTGGAAATTTGTAAGGCACTTAAGCCCCACTGGAAGGAGAATCCTGTCTTAAAACAGAAAGTACAAACCTCTTTCTAGTAACCAACATTAGAAGGATAGGTCTTTTCTTTGATGGGTCTAATAGCATGTAAACACCTCTGCAACAAAATGACATAATAGCATGAGAGAAAAAGTTGCACAGGCACATACAATGCTGTGGCATTTGGAGTCTGAGGTGAAGCTTCCAGTCCCCAGGATGTGAATACCAAACATCTTTGCAATCAATCAATGCTCACTGTCACAAGTGTAGCTACTGTGTCAGTGGCATTCTTTTGGTATCTGGAAGAGGAGGGACAAAAAGAATTGGTTTTAATTAAGTCATTGGAAAAAAAAAAATCAGTTTTTCATCCTGGAAGACAGAGGAGGTAGGAAAGGGATGTGTAATGAATGAAGTTCATACAAATTTCCCATACATAAGGTCACAAGCTCTACACTCTGAAGCAAGCAATTTATTAATTGCAGACAACACATTAGTGAGGTTACATGATGGGTGAGCAATGGCTACTGGTTAACTTTGTTCTTTCAAAGAGTTCTGACAATTCTTCTCAGCTAAAACCACAAGAGAAAGCTCGACACATCTAATGAAAAAGGTGTAACACAGATGTATTTCTTTACCTAATCAAAACTTCTTTTTCCTCTGGTAAATTAACCCATTCTACAGTGGTCAAAACATTTGCAAAGGTAATGATTTCCACACATCAGCACCAAGTTTGCCACCTTTCCCAGGTAACTTTGACAAATAGAGAAGGGGAAAAGGTCAAGAAATGTGCTTTATACTATTGAGTATAACTTGACAGATAAAGAGACTAGACAGAAGAAGGCAGGCTAGCCACACTCTTGAGGATATTTCTCTTACATTGTTGCAGTGACTCTCAGGTGTGCATCTCCAGCAGCCTACAGCCTACCAGAAACATTATCCTAAAGCTTTAGGCTGTGATTCCAGTATGCCCCGACTCTGTGCAGAACAGCAACCCAAGATCGAGCAGCAAACACATCTTGCATTTTACTGAAACACTGCCAAGTGCTACACTCCCTTTCCTTCTGCAACCACATTATTGGGAAACAGTAGCATTGTGCAGCACAGCACGGAAGCCATCTGAGGTTTGTCATCTTGCTTTATATAACTGCTCTACAACACTCTTCAAAGGAACCCAGAAATCTAGCTCAGCTCTTGCAAAAGCTGTACGTTTGGCAAATGGTTTTGAAGGTTGCTTATGATGCATCGAGTTTATTCTATGCTATTTTTCTGTGTACACTAGTACCAATGATCACATAGAGCCTTTCCTGACTTCCAGGGCTTTACCACATGGGATAATTGCCCATGTTTTGCACAACGGCTTGATTCAGATAATCCCAAGAGAGCTCACAGTCATTTACATCAGTGGTAATGTAAGGAATTTCAGACTGATTTTAATTTTTAAAAAGCTAGATTTGCAGAGTGATGCATAGTCAGAAAGCATCAAAATATTTCTGATGTAAAAATGCAATACCTTCCTTCGTACTCTTAAACTACAGTTTCCCATTCACACCTCTTTTGATTTAACTTTATTATACCTTTTTGACATCCCCTTCCCAGATCCTATCACATTTAGTCCATACGATGGCTGGGACTTGCTGAATGTGTGGCTCTTCCATCCTTCTTTTTCCTTTCATTATTCATTTTATGGCCTTACATCTTATATATCATACACTAAGCCACTCATTGAACAAGGCAAAAATCCTGCAATAAGAACAACCTGTACATTGAAAGACTGTATTATAATTCCAGTATTTCCTGACTTCTGTGCATTTCATTTCACTGTTACTTCAATCCATGTCTTTTGTGTTGAATTTCATTGCCTCTTTAAAAAAGAACAATGGATAAACAAAGAAATTCGTTCATGAGCAACCCATTGACAGACAGCAATAAAGCCCTTGTTTCTTATAAATGGGCAATTAAGAGCTGTGAAAATAACTGATTTTTTTGCTAGCAAATCAAAATATGTTTGGGTTTGTTTTTGGGTTTTTGTGGTTTTTTTGGTTGCTCCAAAAAGCATACTGAAATAAATCTAAGTTAAGAAAGAAAGAAAAAAAAAAAATCCTATCAAGATTAAGCCCCAAACTAATTTGTTTGGCTGAACTCAAGTGTTACATTGGAAATAGACTTCTCTGATTTAGGATTTTTTACTTTCAAAAATAAAGTTTTCATTCCTTTGATTTTTTTTATAACCCCCAAAGTCTTTCTTTGATTCTCTTTCTACTTCCTCGAATTTTTTTTTTCATTTTTGCATGCCCCAAAGATGTCATCACAAGGTCAACTTGAGTTTATGATCGTATCAATTGACTTAAAGTGTATTTTTGTTAAAAGCTGTTCAGAGAAAGGGAGAAGGGAGGATTGTGTTGTCCACATCATGCTTTAAACCAATGGACAGCCAGACGCTCCTATTGCTTCTTTGGATCATTACTTATAACTAAGTGCACAAGCCTGGCTACACCTCCCAAAGATTTCACAACCTAACGACCATGCCCTGCAATGGATTCATGTGGTGACACAGTAGGATAGGGCTGGGGTACGCCAGCAGCAAATCCTCAAGATGCAGCCTTGTGTAGTTGGTGCCTCTTCTGCAGGAGCAGGGCCTGATCATACAGCTACTGAGCCAAACAAGATATTGTTTTTGAGTCGGCCATAACCCATTAGCTACAGCTGAGGTCCTGTTGAGCCACCGACTCCTCATGTATGAAATCCCAGCCTAAAAAGAGTCTGCGAGCAGCACTGGGCAGATGAAGGCTGAGATGGATTCCAATGCACAAACTGTGCTTGTGCACCCACCTAGACAAAGATCAGGTCCATGCCCCTCTGCCCAATTCTTTAAACCAACTTAAGCATGGAGGGAGATTTGACAGAAGAGGAAAACACATCTTTGCCTTCTTGAATGAGAGAAGTACATACTGGAGCATCTCTCTTACAAGATGTTCTGGTTTTGGCTAAGGTAGAGTTAATGTTCTTCACAATGGCTGCTATGGAACTCTGTTTTGTATTTGTAAGGGGAGAATATTCAAAATTATGGCATTTGTCTTCCCAAGGAACTGTTACATGTGATGGGACCCTGCTCTCCTGGAGATGGCTGAATATCCGCCTACCCATGAGAAATAGTGAAAGAATTCCTTGCTTTACTTGCACACATAGCAGCTTTTGCTTTCCCTAGTCAACTATCTTTATGTCAATCCATAAGTTTTCTAGCTTCTACTCTTCCCAGCCTCTCCCCAGTTCTGCTGGTGGGAGGGTGAGCAAGCAGCTGTGTGGCATTCCGTTGCTGGCTGAGCTTCAACCATGACATGAGGAAAGGTTGAGGCTCCTGGGTCTGTTCAGCCTCGAGAAGAGACAACTGAGAAAGGACCTCAGCTGTCTATAAGTATCTGAAGGGAGAGCATCAAAAGGACAAAGCCTGGCTCTTCTCAGTGGTTTCAAACAACAGGACAAGAGCCAACCGGCAGAAACTAATGCACAGGAAGTTCCACCTGAATATAAGGAAGAACTTATCTACTGCGCAGGTGACCAAGCACTGGAAGAGGTTTCTCAGAGACATTGAGACATTATGGAGTCTGCCACTCTGGAGATACTCCAGAACCTTCTGGGTGCAATCCTGTGCAATGTGCTCTAGAACGACCCTGTTTATAAGGGATATTGGACCAGATGACCCACTGTGTTCCCTTCCAGACTCTCTGTTCTGTGATATAACCTCTACAATTTTTTTTTTTTTCAGGTCCACTAAACGAAAATGCTGAACAAACAGCTGCTCAGAGAAGGTGCACTGCAACTCTAATAAGCTAGTGCCTGGGAATAGCCACAGTTCTACCGTCATTACCACACCAAGATTTTCAAAGACTCATTTGTTCTGAGCAGTGTAAGTCACAGGCAAATTATAATTTCTGTGCATCTTTAAAAGGTTGGAAACTACATCCATTTGCAAAATAGTCATCAAATAACAAGCTCTCATTGCTCTAATTGCTAGTTTTCAATATGGGTTGTGGGGGGCTGGGGGGGATGTTTATCAGTTTCCTCCAAAACCATGTTTGGAAGCACACAAGGACACCCAATTTCCCTCCTAAAAACTGCCAACATCTTAAAACAGAAACGTGTGAAAGCAACCAGTTCTCTACAGGGTATGGCACCAAGGAGCTACAACCTGGAGAGAATTCCACACCAACACTGTAACTACTTCCACACCTATGCTGACATGTGTAATAACTCAGATTTTTCTGCATCTTTTGTCTTCTGTTCCAGAAAGGTTTATTAAGCGAGGCAGAGAGCTAAAAGGATGCCTGGAACCAGCCTAACTACATTTGTATGGCATTGATGGTAGTAAGCTCTGTCAAACCTAAGCCAATCTGTGCAGATCCTGTGAGGCTTGCCCTCACACCCAAGCAACCTGTTTTATCTACAGACTGTGTTGTCTGGGAATGAATTATTCAGCACTAATTGATTTCTTTTTTTTTTTTCTTATTTGCCAGAGAGAAATATCTTTTATTTACGGTTTATCTGAGGCACTGAATTTTCTTGCCAAGATGGTCCACCAGATAGCCACAACTGCGTTAATACAATGTATTTTTATTCTTGTTCTTTCATTATTTTCTTAGAATAATTAAAAGAATGAGATATTAATAAAAAAGTCAAAATATTTGGAGGGAAAATATTTCTTTTCTGAAAAAAAATAAAGCAGAAAACTTTTATTCTTCAATTTGAGAGAGGGGGTGGAGCTAAACTACTTCAAAAATCACTTAGGTTAAAGAAACTACTTATTTTTTGCTGAATGAAGTACACAACGAAAAAACGTTATCCAGCTCCATTTGAAATTTAGCATTTAGAGTGAAAATGCGTGTACAACTTCAGCTTTATGCATAGGTGCATGCTTCACCAACAATAAATTGAACAGAACAGGGCACAAAGACACTGCACTAAATTGCATACTGCAGCCTCCAATTTTGTACTTTCCAATATTTATAGGTAGCTGCAAAATTGTGGGTGCACTCATTTTTCACATGCAAATGGTCGTTTGCACATCCAGATATGCCTGAAAAATTAAAGAGTTGTTTGAGCACTGATGAAATACAAAACTCCATGTACTGAATAAAAGCATTAAAGGCACCACAGCAAAGGCAAGGAGGAAAGGTAGAAGCAATATGGGAGACATTTAAAATGTGTAAGAGAACATCTGAAAGATAAAAATTAGCAAAAGCATCTATATGGGTCTGGAATTTTTCCTTCTTTTTGAATAATCTCAGAAAGAGAGACAAGACAACATAACTCAGTTGAAAGTCTGTCCTTGGCTTCTCACATGACCTCTTAAGATGAGGATGAACACATGTGGTTGATGAGTGAAGACCCTTAAACACATTATACCCTCATATTAATGACAGTTCTGAAAAACAAAACACTTGGAGGAAGCATTTCAAGTGCCTCAGCACACAAGCAACCACCAACCCCATACTGCAGGCCTGGTTTAAGGAAAGGGCAGTGGCCTCCACTCACTGTCAGGGAAGCTATAGGTCTGTGCTTGCTGGATTTTTTTGATTTTGGTACCCATTTCTTCTCTCATACCCCACAGGCTGAGAAGAAGTGATAGTCAGGCTCCATGAAACAAAGGGACTAGCATCCAAAAGAAGCAGGAAGACCACTCCTTGTGGTTTTGTCCAGAAATGAAGGACCAGTGGAAATTTGAGGCTTCTTCCATCTCTGCTTCCTTCTCCAGCTCATTCAGAACACACTCCCTTCAAAATGCAAACACACGCTGCCAGCCTTAGTTCCTTCTTAGATGACATGACATCAAATTGACAGAACTGTGACTGTTTGACATCCAAGCTGATAACACAACGGCGCTTCTGAGCAACTCTCAAACAATAGGCAAGAAATGTGGCTCCCATAAATGGGTGAATTTACAGCTTGCTGTTCAAGAAATAAATAAACCATCACCCACAAAGCATAGTTTCTCTTTGAAGTACGTCACCTGTCACTAAAGGTTAAATAACTGTCGACTGCTCATGCGAGGCTGGCTGTAGCTTTGCCACTTCTTTTAGCTCTAACGGGGACTGCGCAGTTATAACCCTCCTGCTTTAAGGAACATGACATAAGTGACTGTCAGCAGTGGGAAATAGATCACCTACTATATGCCTGTTATCGGTGCATTGTTATGATTTTATGGAGGAAACGGGTCAAAATACAGTGGGCAGCAATCAGCACGAAGTAATGGGCCAACTGCTGTGACTGACAGGACAAAATGCAAGAGACGTGGGCTTCACACTTGGCAGCCAACTCGTGGGAAAAGCAAAGATCTCTTCTCTCCAACGTACAGTCACACCATTAATCACGAACAACCAGCCATCACTTTGGTGCCCTGGATACCTTACGGAACTAGGAAAGAAGGTTCATAGCTCAGGCAACCTGGTAAAGGAAGCAGGAGCAGGTGAGTGTAAGCATGAAAAGCACTAGAGAGACCACCAGTAAAGATTCAAACCCTTGCCCACTCAAGGAGATGGTATCTTGTCTTTTTTTTCCTCCAGGTAGTAAAAAAAACTGTCCCTAAAGTTTCACATTAGGTCACTTTTCTCCCCTTCCTGCTAGCTCCGGAAATAAAAGATCAGCTTAAACCGCCGAACTACACACATGAGATGACAGTAGGACAGGAAGCTTACTGATGGAATGGTAGTCTTCAGAAAACACACCAGGCATCCAGACAGTGAGCTGAAAAAGTGCATGCTTCTAGAAACAGGGCTTCATGTGCACTTGGTAGCCTGCCATTTCCCACAGAGTCTCACGAGGACAAGAAAGTGCGCAGAAAACTCTTGTAAAGTCCCTCAGGCATTGGCAAAAAGTGAAGGTAACCTCGTCAGACAGGTGATGCTGCTTGCCTTCTCCCTTCTAGAGAAAGGAGATGTGGGTTTTAAAATAAGATATTTTTACATAAGGAAATATATTTTATATACTTGGAATGGGCAGAGATTTGTGCCTAGACAGCCACACAAATCCCATAAGGCACGAGTATACATGTTCTGTAGAAGTTCCCTCACCCTACAGTTGGCTCACAGGGCTCAGTCACCTGCCTCCCCAAAATTCTCCCTGGAAATAAAAGGCATCAGGGAGAGTATCAGCCTCATCTCTCAGCGGGATAATCATTCATCCTAAAAACATGACAAAGCAGTCCATTACAGGTTTTCTGTAATACCTGTGATATTACCATCTCAGGCTGAGAAACAATCAGAAATTATTTTTCTGCCAAAGCTCAACACCATTCTGGTTTGTGTCTCAGCAAGAGCTCCCTTCCCTCTCTGAAGGATGGGTGCACATCCTAGAGAATTATTGGCCATTCTTCATATCCACCTGAGAGGGAGTGACTGGAGCTGAAGGTCTGACCTACAGATAACCACAGATTGTTAACTGAGCCCCAAGAATATGAAAAACAAGAACTCCTTTGTGAAATTCTTCACTCAGCTGTTTTTCAAACTCAAAGTGTCCATATGGCTAATCACCACAAAGGGCTTGCTGTGAGAATAAAAGGATTGCCCGCATCCCAGAAGCAAACAGACATCAGTAAGAGAAATAGCACTGATAGCTCACAAGCCTTGAATCCATTTACCTCTCAAAATTGTATCATCTTCTCCACTCCACCAAAACTGGAAGTAGTAAAGCTGTATTCCTGATTATTCTCGGGGAAGGAAAGGAGAATGTGTTCCAGTTTGCAAAAATCACATTTGCATGTTGCATTTCAAGTTTCATGCTGTTTCTGAAAATTCCATGCCTGCTCCTAGACCTGTGCCATTCCCTAGTAATCTAGGTTCAATGAAGTTGAATGAAAGCTTTCAGGGAAGAGGAGCACGATGCAAGAGGAACATAGTTTGTACAAATGCAACATGACTCTTTCTTACCAGGTAAAGCCAATCCTTGTCCTCGGGGTGGGTTTTAAACCTGCTAAAAGCCTGGCAGCAAGAACTGCGGACAAATGCTCTCATATAGATTTGCAACCCTTTCCATTCCCTATTTTATCTAGGAATATTTCTAGCTGTAGACAGCTGTAGTGTGGTACCATAAAGAGTAGCTCCATGTATCTCAGAAGTCTCCTGTTCTAAATAAAAAGATGGGTAATTAATGTACCTTCCCCCATGGAGCCATCTATGAAGCTCTCACGGTACCAAATACAGGACCTGATAGGAGAAGGGACACACAGACGAATTCTTTTTCTTAAAAATTTTATCAAAGTTTGTAGTGTTCTCAAAATCAGATAAATTTGGGGGAGGACCTAAGTAATTTGCCCTTAAAGAGGAGAAATAATAAATTATTCAAGCCACAGACATCACCCAAATGCAGAGTTACAAGAATATTCTGTTCTCTATCAAATTTCACAGGCCAGCGGATATGGAAGCACAGAAGTGTGCATTTCAATGCAACAAGCTGTATTCTCATAGACATTTGTTCCCTTCCTTCACAAACCCTTCCAGTACCACCCAGCTAGACAGAAACATGCATGCAAGTATTTGGCATCTTTCCTCTCACTTGACAGCCAAGAGACAATCCAGAGGCCAGTTTCCCCAGTGCCCTGACAACCCTACAGGGATGGGATATTCATTTCCATTCCCATGCCAATGACAAGCAAGTTATAAATTGTGTTCCATCCTACCATCCCCTTGTTTATCTACCATGACAGTCTTCTCTGGGTCTAGTGTGGCTAGGAGCCCAGAGGGCATGCATGACCTTTTTCAAGCTGTTCTAAATTGTCATAAGCTCTTCTGCCCCCATTTTTATTTTTCAACATTTTATTCATGCCCTGCCCTTCTCCCTCTATCACTCCAACATTTCTTTATTGCAGTCCTCCTGGAACGTTATCTTCTCCTGTCTCCCTGTCCATGAATTACAGCCTCTCTTTCCTCTTTTCCTCTTCTTGTTCATTTTGATGGCTTTCTTATATTCCTGTCCTCCATTTGCTGAGCAGGACAAGCTTTTGCCCAGACATTCCATTAACCCACACCTCCTTTGACTTGTTGCAGTGCTGAAAACAGATGAAAACTGGGCTCTCTTCGCTACATCCTTTCTCTCTGCTTCCATTTATCTTTGCTCCCTCACACATTTTACCTCTTCCAGTCTCTCTCTTTCCCCTTTCTCTGTTCAGGCACCTCATTCTACCTGGCCTTCTTTTTGATCTGCTGTTAGTTTTTGCGCTCCCTGTTTTACTCATCTTCCAATCTCCCATCAGCTCTCTCTGAAAATTAAGGTCAGAGGTTAGTTTTTTTTCAGTTGCCCCATTGGGGAGTCAAACCGAACATCACTTACATCAGAAATTTCTTTCAGGGCCACCTGGCAGAGTAAACTAAGACATCCTGCATTTGTTGCCAATGATCAAGTTTCTGAACCAGTAGAGACAGAATTATTTATAGAGACAGTTTATGGGGATGCTGTTGAGATGATAGTTCAACACTGCAGACCCAGCCCCTCCAATATTCCAAGTGGAAATTAATAAAAAATGCGGGAGAACAGGAGTCATGACAAATAAATTAGCTGGGATTTGGTTTCAAACAAGATCTGGCTAATTTTCACTCTTAAACAGATAAGAGAAAGGTATGTCAAAATCTTTGCTCTTCAGAAATATAGTAAGCTGTATTTATGGCAAACATGAAACTCATCTGATTCTTTGACTTCCTAGTGTCAGAGCTGTTAACTTTATACAATAATAGGCAACTTGTCAGTGAGAGTGCCAAGACTTGTGGGGTTTGTAGTTTCTCTCATTACATAGCAAGACAGAAGATTGAAATAATGCAAGGCACAGGAAGGTTTGGCATTGCAATATCTCTGACAACCCTCATTGTACAGATAGGACCATTTTTCAAGCAGTAATGTGCAGATGACAAGACAAAAAAAAAAAACATAACAAGAAAAATAAATTACTGTTTCCACTGGAGATGGTGTTGATAATGAAAGGAGGTAGCTCCTCTTTTACCCAAGCAACACCAACATGCAGCAGCACAAGATACAGAAGGGTGAGGGAGCCTATTGCAGCTGTCTGATTTGAGGAAAGACTGGAATGCTACAGGCTGTCATGACAGACAAAAATCTGGGACCTGTGGATGAAGAGAGACTACTTCTTCCTGCTGCAGATGTAATTTTATCATGCTCTATATAGGATGGAGATGGTGAGCTTGATGGATTTAATTTCCAGAACAGGAATATAATTTAACAACCTTAAATCATGTGCAACAGAAGTGGCTCAAGCCCAGCTTCTTAAAAAACTGTTTGGTGCTGGATAAAAGTATTGACCAAAGCTTTCACTAAGGTTGGGTCTTCTGCAAGAACTGTGGCATCCAAAACAGCAGAGCTCACTTTGTAGCTTCTCTGTGGCATTGTTTCAAGAGCTACCTACTTAGATATTCCCTTAAAATAGAGGACAAAACCTTTTAGCCACTTAATTTTGACACTTCTGGTTGAAAACAGGTAATGCATTCAAACAGTGAATGAGGTACAATAAACAAGAATGAACACGCCATAAAAACGGTTTCCTAAATTTTCTATTGTTAAGTGTCTAAAAGGAACAGTGCCAAAAATAAAGCATACCGAAGGCTAGATATTGCACCAAATTGAGAGGTTGCTCAGAATTCCTAGGGAAAGAATTGCATCATAATTCAATAGGCATTTCTGTGGGCAAAAATGCGGAGAAATTACAAAAAGGGAAATCAATGGGATATTATATTACCTGGCTATAAAGTATTCGAGTAGGATAGATCGGGGCCAAGTTTTCTTCTAGAAAAACTCCAATGACTTCACTAGAGTTACGGCTATAAAGACAACAGTCCTCTGAGGCAGAGACTATTAGAGCAGCAACAAGCTCAGCTCCCACAGTATTCAGTGATTTGACATCACCACAGGCACAGAGCCTTAGTTAAGCATGTCTTGGCGAAGATACCACAATGTAAACATATTTTTAAGTTGAAATATCCACTTTGTCTTCAACAAAAGGTGTTTATTCCACAATGATGGCAATCAAAGGGGTAAAGAAATCTAATGTAACATCTACCTGATCAGTAAGATGGAAGTTAAACAATTTTACTTTAAATGCTTCTTGAAACTGCCAGTTCTAGGTTACAAGGAGAATTGAAAAACATTTGTTCATTAATTCAGAAAAGTTAAAATAAAGGCAATTATTGATGAACTAGTGTATACAAGTGACCAGAATATCACCTAATTCACATTTTTTTAAATGACAATCAGAACAAAACATAGGACTCTTCTGGATGCGCAAGGGGATATCACTTAATCAGAAATCAGCAAGACAGTAAATACCAAACATCCCATTATGCCTGAAGTACAGCATAGTACATGATAACTCGAGAGTACTTTTTCCTGTATGTGCTAACAATTTGTGTAAACAAGTAATAAGGTGAAAAAAATTTCCCAAGTCAAAAGACTTATCTATTTTAAGCTGTAGAACAAGACAACTCTTCTAAGGTTTCTGATCAAGATGAGTACACCTACAGCATAACAGATCACTTCTGTTAACAAATAAAAGATAAAATAGAGCAGAAAACTCAATTTGAACTGCCCCCACCTATATCTGCAGCCAGTATTAACTGTGACCCCTCAGGGAAGAGACCTGGGGACCGCTCAATGACAGCCTGATCAATATGCATAGGCAGTAGGAAGGAAAGGGTGAGGGGAAGAAAAGGAAATGCATGGTTGACTAATATACCCGAATACATTCTGGTACTACCATATAAATTAAGGGTATGGTCTCATTTACAATGCTACATACTCAGCTCCAGCCAACAATCCCCATCCCCCCCTGCGGCACCACACAGCTAAACCATCAGGGACAGAAACAACAGACAAATATGACTACTGCCTGCATGGGGCCACAGATGCTTCCAAGGACAAAGTTAACTTTCATTCTAGTGGGGCAGATGCCTTTGCTATGGAAGATGACTTAGGGACTCCCTGAGGGCTCGCCTTCAAAGGCAAGCTAAATCCTGAGTCATAACATCCCTAAAAGTACCAACTCAAAAGTGACGAAATAAGGAAGCCAAGTGATTTCAACAGTCATTAAAAGGACTTCAAACAGAAGTGATCCACTGAGGTTACAAAATCTGCACTGACCCGGAAAACTGCTCTGGTGCTGCATGTCTCTGCAGATCTTAATTCCTATTTGAGACACCAAGCATACTTTTATATGAACTAGCCACATGAGAGATGGCTTCTTTCTGGTTCAGATAAACAGTGTGAGCCTCTGTCTTTGCCAAAGCAGATGACAGCAGTGTACCCCGTCCTGCATGTGTGAAAAACACACTGGCACCTCCAACCCAGCCAACTGCCAGTGCTTGCCCTCATCCTTCACAATTTCATACACCAGAACCAGAGCATCATAAGCCTGCCCAGGGCCACTATTCCCAAGCCTTGCTTACCAGCTCATCATTCAAATGAGCCTGAAAATACCAGGAAATAAAGCTCTTCCTGTTCTTCAAGTATACAAAACTACTCCTCTCCATTTGCCTCCAATAATTTTGAAAAGAAAGGGGTGAAAACATCCTCCTTGGGACTGAAAATTATCTTTTGACCTCCTAAGCATGACATGAGTTTTCAGCACTATCACATCATCATTTTGCCTAGTGATAACCTCAGAAGCCAGTCTGCCACCATTAAAGAAATTCCTGCAGCTGTAAATAGCGATGAACATTGACTATTCCTTACAATTTCTGAAGATTTTGTGCCACATCCATGACTGCACTCTAATTATCCAATTCAGAAGCAGGAAGGACACATAGTTTATTGTGTCCAGCTAGTTCTTGTGTATGTCACTCTAACCAAGTTGTTTACAAAGTAGAGAGACCAAAATTACGCACAGAATTTTTCTGAATAATCCCAAACAGCCAATCAATTGAGAGAGTACAAGAAATGATCTGCTTACCAGCAATTCTCAAACATGAACAGAAAGCTGAATTTGCTACACTTCTTGTAAAAGTTGTTTGAATTTTTAACATAACAAGGGTGCGAATTTGACTGAGTACTGCAGACTACCTTTGAAGCTGAGTGAATAATCACAGGCTCAAAATATGGTCAGATTTAAATAAAGACAGAATGTTTTCAAAGCTGTCATGATTTTTTTCTCTCTCTCCATTACCTATAAATTGTTTATCCAATACTCCATACATGTTATCACTGCTGACAGTGCAGTCAAATGCATGATACCAAGAAGCAAATGGCTTGTTCAAGACACACTATGATCACACATAACTTGAAAATGTTGAGTTTACTTTCTCTTCTTTCGCTGAAAAATCCACTGACCTGCAGATTTGCTCAAGCATTGTTTGGTAAACCTTTGAAGTTTTTTGCTGTCCATTTTTGTCTAACATTTTCAAGCCATTTTTAAAAATACAGTATTTTCAAGAGAGGATACTGAATATGCATTGAAGCCTTTGGGGTTTTTGATGGGGCTCTTATATTAGATGAGCATCTAAAAGTTCTGGGAAACTTTTATCTTTATGCACTCTTTTCACCAGTTTGTCAGAAATCTGTTCACAGTATTTCTCCCCATATCTTATTCACTTCTGAAAAGAAGAGAAAAAGTTATTTCTGCAGGTACTACTTTTACTGGCAGGAGATCCAAGGGAAAATGTTAATAAAATGCTGTTCCTCCTTTTCTGGGGTATGAGACAGACAAACAGAAGAAGTTCATGACAAAGCCCTGTGATGACTAATTCCTTTTGTTGCAATAAATGCTGACAGTTCTCCACCCCCATACAGACACATACTTGATTTCATTAGATACTGCTCAGATGTGTATTCTGAGTATTTCAGAAGATATGCGTGTCCCAGTTGAAAGGCTGCACAGGAGAAGGCAGAGTATTTCATGGCCATGCAGAGCAAGGACAGCGTACAGGATACCATGACTGTTCCAAATACAATTTCGTTGCCACTAATGACTTACTCAGCTCCTACAGACTGCTAAAAAATGCATAGATAACCACTTGTCAATGTCCCACTCCTCTTCATGTACATACTCAAATCCAGACTATGACAGCACATTCCCCATTTTATTGGCAAGTGTCTCCCATAGAGGTACAAAACCAACCTACACCTCAAAACGCACACCTCACAAATCCAAGCATAATGCTCATTCTAACCTAGTGATTAAAACATAGCCCACTATCCTAAAAAGGCATGCAAATTTTATAGACGGCCAGGTCATTTGAGATTTGTCTCCTCTCTCCCCACTCTCATATGTCTCAAAGTCTGCCTCAAAACAAGTAAAAGGGACCTCATCTTTAAAGATTGAGGGCTCATCACCTTCTGACAATTAAACATCTTGAAGGGGTCTCAAGGTGGGCAAGCAGCCTCATGAAATGGCCCATAATCACTAGCCACCTCAAAAAACTTGCCTATATTATATGAAACATGAAATAGCTGGAGATACAAGGAACGCAACTAGGAATTCAACCCATAAAGCCTTCTTTGTGTGACTGAGAAGCCTCAGAAGTGCTTTGAAAGGCTTGAAGGAAGAGAAATTATTTTAACAAAAGAACAAAAAAAAGGAGAACTTGAAAGAGAACAGAAGTTCTGAAGTGTGTGGGGGTGGGAGAAGTCTTCAGTGTTAGGAACACCAAAGAGATCTCTAACTCAAAGCTACCAGAATAGCTTAAACAAGCTGAGGTGGCTGTGGCTGGATATTCTTACTTTGGCAGTGACTGTAGTTTTTTGCCCAGGGGGACTACACTGTGGATCTGACTGGGCTGTGGTTTAATTGGCAGAGGACCTAGAGGATGGTTACTCCCTGTATCCCAACAAGAGGCAGTTCAGCTTCCAGGTGGCTACAGAGTTGTGCTTTCATAGCTTGCTGACAAGGAAACCACATCCTACTGCTTGTGATTAGGCTGAGCACAGGCAAAGGGATGCAGAGAGGAGGAAGAGGGCCCATGTTTGTATGCATGAGCTGCCCTCCTCTGCCAGTAGAGCAGGTCCCAGATGACCACCGTGGGGCTGAGATGAGAAAGGGGCCAGCAGTCCCCCCACCGTGACAGCTCCACAGCTTGAAATTCCAATTTCCTCATGCTCCCCTGGGGTAGTTTATGAGCCATTTTGGTTAGTGAACGTTGGCTCCTAAAATTAATGAGCGTGTCTGTTTTCAACATACGGTCAATTGCTGATTGTTCTGATGTGGTGAGCCAGGCTGATGAATACATACCACCCACAGATAAAGAAAGAGCTGGGCTTTCCTGCTGCGTGTTGAGGAAAGTGAAGAGGAAAAAGAAATAACAGCAAAAAAACCTCCCAAATAAACCAAATACCAAGGGCACATTAGGGTAACCACACCCAAAAATGCTCTTAGGGACCAGTGCCTATGAAAGGATGTACTCTGCTTCAGCTAGGGTACTACTGAACACTTATATCTGATTTTTTTTGATTTTTTTTGTGTAGCCAACAACCAACCTGGTATCCTATAGCCCCAGCCTTAGCTGACTGTCAAATTACAGCCATGAAAATGCATCTATCTCCTCCTCACTCCACTCACTCATTGGAATAGGTGACAACACCAATTTCTCACACCTTGCTCAACTTACCCTCTCCTACAGTAGCCCCCAGCATCTGCTTACACCAATGAATTCCCCAAGGAGATGCTCAACAGAGTTGGAGGCATGCATGCACGTGGCCATTTCACAGACACCACATGCACTACCTGCCCAATCACATCAGAAAGCAGGTACAGCTAGTCAACTCAAAATGTCAAGTAATAAAAGTTCTGATTTGGAATAAAATAAAAAGGCCAAACGCCCCTTGCCAGTCATAAGACATGCCACCCACCAGTAAATTAAAAATTTTATGCCACTGTATACATCACATGTACATGTATTCAACTCATGAAAAATACATGAAGATCCAAGTGGCAGTAACTGTGTTTATGAGCCCACCACCTGGACAGACATTCCCTTTATGGTTCTAATGAAATAACACAGAAAGACAGACACATCCTGAGTCCATAACCTTCTTAAAAGAAAAAACCCTAATCTGCATTACTGAACCTCCTAACCCAAATTCTTGATGTCTCAAAATGAAAAGAAAATAAACTTCACCAGAACCAACATATTAGACAGGCCCCTTCACTGGGAAAAAAAAAAAAAAAAGGCATCTGCCAACCTTCTTATAGGTCTGTCATGTACAGATCAGGCTGGGCTCACAGGAGTGAGAGGATGAATGGGAACTGGGAGCAGGAGGTAGCTGGTAAAAGAGGAGGGGAGGGAAAGCAGACCGCATACGAGGGTGGTGGAAAAGAGGAGAAACAGAAGAGCTGGGAAAACTGAGAGTAAGAGGGAAAGTTAAAGGGAGGTTAAGGATCGATTGCAGAGTCTGTATTAACTCAGTCACAGGGCCCTGACGATCTCTAAATGATCTGAGCTCTGCTCTCACGGTTTATGATACCAGCAGAACCACTTGATTGAATTACAGTTCTTCAATTGATCGCTCCATATCGGTAATATGACTTCTCTACTCACCAGCCAGCTCCTCTTACAAAAGGAAGCTTTGATGGCAAGGAATGCTGTCCTGACATTTTTTTTATCTGTAGCAAATCAGTGTAAGAGTTGAATTGCTGTCGTTGACATTTCACAGGGAGAGCAACACTGCAGGTACCACTGCCACTCCTTGATAGCAACAAAAGGGCAGAAAAGACGGGACAAACACACTTGGATATACAACGTTCAACCCTTTGAACTAGGCAGAGATGAAGGCTACTTCCAGATAAAACATGCCTGCATCCTCACACCACACATCCATTCTTTTCAAGCTGCTCCACTCCTATCCACCTTTACTGAGTAAGCACCGATGCTGCCAAAAGCTGCTGCCTCTGTGCATTTGACTCACGGGCAGAGACATGCTGGCCTTGTGATTTGTTAAGGACAGAACAGAATGCATCATGGAAAAGCACAGGAAGCCATGACAGGCAGGACCACATTGTAAAAACTAAGCTAAAAGATGGACATAGGGGTGGTAAACTGCAGAGAAAGAAAAAAGAACATTTTGAACAGTTTGAGACACAGTGGTCTGGATGAAACATCAATCTAAACCAACTAAAAAAAAAAAATCAAATCTTACACTCATTTTCAAATAGGAATCAAATCTGAACTGTTACTTTGATGAATTTTAAAATTAAATATTTAACTTCCTTGCATTTCTGCCTAGCATACATGTTGCCTCACTTTTTAGTATTCAGGTCTGGGACTTTGCTTTTGAAAGCACCACAATAGGAGAAAATTTCAGAAGAGATTTGAAGGGAAAAAAAAAACACAACCCTGTCAACTCCACCCACATTTATAGGGAACTCAACTTCTTTCCAGAGGAGAGGATCAAAGCACAAGGAAAGATATTAAGTAGTCATATATCAACACTGCAAACGCAGAATCAAACAAAAATGGAGACTGCTTTACCTGCAGCAAGGACTTCAAACTGTCTGAAGTCAGCATCTCTGAAATGACAGAGTAGGGGATGTGGAGAAGGTGAGACATGTACCAACCATCAGCAACTCTTCACCTTACATAATGACCCGTGATGGTTACCAGGTTGCAGAAGCTGGAACAATCCCACCATTTTTCTGATTTAATCTAAGCCCAGATAACCCTAAGCCTTTTCAACTTCTTTTGGCCCATTGCCTTCCCATTCTTCCGAGTTGAATAGACATGACTTATTAAGCAGGCTGGAACATTGACCTTGCTGTATCTGTCTCCATTCCTAACAGCTGAAAAGAGGTAGACAGAAACATTACTTTAAAAAAACCCTAATGTTTATAATGACAATTCACAAAACCAGGATCAAGTCTTGAGCAATGCCATGTATCAGAGGACAGCTCAGGCACGGTGCACCTCTTTAGACTTGGATCTGTAACAAAGCAACTGTACACTGAAGCACATGCATTGTTTCACTAGAAGTCAGCAGCACCTCGAGAAGACAACACACACAGAGCTAATATATTTCTAAGTTCAGTAACTATCTCTTTCTTGGAACTGCCAAGACAAGTGATGCATCGATTTTCCTACAGCTCACCCTGCATGATTGGTATCAAGGCTGTGTAGGCGTCTGGTGAAGTGTTCACAAATTTCTCTGAAAAAATAAAGACAAAGAAATCTACAACAATTCAAGATGCCGAGACCAGTACAAAAACTTCTCCTTCAGGCAGGCTTATGCTATTCAGACAGAATTGAAACTGAGACATTACTGAAATCTCACCTGAAGACCTTTAAAGAAAGCACCTGCAATATCGCCAGCATGTACTTAGAAAGTAACCTTTGCCGACACAGCAATGGCAGGGCAAGCAAAATTCGCATTTTAGAACTAGACAGAGAAGTAGGCTGCAGAGGCATGAAAAGGGCAAAGACTTCTGTGGGTGGCCACTGAGACCCTTGCTGCAGCATAGCACAGGTGTCACTTGTAGGCTCATCACTGACTGACATTTTCCATTAAAGCTTTAGGCTGCAACTGCATTGGTTTGGCTGAACAATTGCTATCAGTTCCTGCCTTCTACACCACATCAGTGTTTTGCTCACTAGACTTAAAAACATACACATATCTGAGACATAGCTCTGAAGATACAGGCAAGAGACACAGGTGCCCCACCACAGGCTGACATTTGGGTCCTGCTCCAATAGCTACGCCTTCCTCTCCTCTCTTCTCCATGGACACCTGCCTGTCATTTACAGAGTGAACTGCCCAAGGGAAAACCCACAAATTCAGAAACTGCCACCCATAAACAGAAATTAATTCACCTCCCAGAGGTACAACTACTCCTTGACTCCTCGCAAGGCATTTGGCAAATGACATTTTCACAAAAAAAAAAAAAANAAAAAAAAAAAAAAAAAAAAAACAAAAAAAACAGGGCCAGGGGGAGCTGCTTACAACCACCAATCTGTACATGTAGAACTCAAGTCCTGTATCATCTAAATCAAGAGCTGCTTCTTCTACCTCATCAGCACAGCCTCCCAACATATTCCTCCTCCCCTCCAATGCTAAGATGTAGTGGTTTTATAGCGGGTGCAGATGCAGATTTTTTTGAATATAAAGTTTATCATCTAATCACTCAGAATAAAATGCCAAGCAACATTTGAGAAATCAGACTGAATGCATAAATATCCTGTAGTTACACAGTTGTTACAGCATGTCATTTCTTAGTTAGCTTTCTGCTTTTACAGCTATCATCAGTAGTGACTTCAATCCCCTCCTAAACATTAAATGATCTCTTCAGAAATGATCTCAGGTGGGGAAGGAAGAGGGAAACATTGCTCATCTCACTGCAGACAACAGCAGGCGCTGGTGTGAAAGTGATGAGCAACCATCACTTCCCTGGACCCTCTGGGATGCAAATTTCCCACAGCCTGTTCCTGACCTCAAAGACAGAGATCCTAACCTTTGGCGCTCCCACATGTGACCTTCTATACTGTGGAAGGTATCACACATTAAAAATAGGTCCCACAGCCAGCACGTGTGCTGCTCTCTGCAGTGCAACAATGCTTTGCAGAAGCCCCCTTTTGAGGCCTTGCTCCCCTGGCATGAATCACATTTAGAAAATGTATGAGTCTTGCCACAGGCAGGGTAAAGTCGCTGCCTTCAGTGAGGTCTGGTGCTGTCCTCAGTTTCTACGAACAGCAGCTCAGGGTGCTACAACACACCTGGAGAATTATTCCCTTTCTCACACAAAACACAACTAGTCTAAGCCTACACATGAATAAATAGCAAAGAATATTTCCCTATCAAATGCCACTATTTTAGTATCTACTTCCCTTTCCAATTTTGATGGAAATCCAGAAGTTGGACTTGTATAAAAGGGAACATTCAGAAAACCTTGAATCAGCACAATAAATTATTTAACACTCTCAAATACTAAAGTTAAATGCTTACACCTTCTTGAATCAAGCATTTTGTTTCCTATTCTTGAACCAATTTCCTCTTCCTACCCCAAAAGAGCCATGCTTCAAGAAGGTACTGTTTTCTCAGGAGGAGTTAAATTTATTTCACTTTCTCATTATCTTCTATATACAAGACTCACTGGGCTCCAGATTTTGTTCCCTGACATAACATAGTTATTTAACCACCAATGCTCCATCATTTCAACCAGAAGAAATCACAATGTGTCTTGGGAAACAAGGTCCAGGAATCCTGCCTGCTTTGCGGGGCAACAGGAAAAGATTTTCAATGGAAATTTTCTAGACAGCTCAGCCAGTAATTCCAAATGAAAATAAATACAAACACTTGTTATCAAGGAACAATTCCTCATACATGAGAAGCATATTGACAACAGCTCCTTGACCAGTAAATATAAATTCAGAAGAGTAAAGTAAAAACTGGGACCCCAGATACATTACTGGGGAGGTGCTCATATTGAAGTGAACAGAGATATTCTGAACACTTCTAAGTTTCAGGCATCTGCCAGATTTTTATCAGGGCATGTACTTCCAATAATCTGATGGCTTCGAGATCACACACTCCACTTGCTATCTAGGATATCAGCCTCACAAACACATATTCTGAATCAGCTTTTTGTTTGGTAAAAGACCCTGTTAAGCTTATCCTGTTTTCCCTGGCATTCAAAACACCAGTTAGGGGAGAGATGAATGAGAAATTGGGCAAGAATGATGCAGGAGTGCCCGGAAGTTGTGTCAGGGGAAGTTTAGGTTGGCTATTAGCAAAAGGTCCTTCACCCAGAGCATGGCTGGGCACTGGAACAGGCCCAGGGAAGCAGTCATAGCATAACACCTGACGGAGTTCAAGCATTTGGACAATGCTCTTGTGCACATGGTGTGACTCTTCGTATATCTACAGGTTTCCAATACTGAGAAACAAGCAAATCGCAAGGAGTCATGAACCAGGGGAGGCGGCAGCTTTGCAGTGCCCAACATACCCCCTTTCTAGTAATCTCTTAGATGTAGGCTCACCTGGCATATCTAGCAGCTCCAGCAAGAGGCCCTGAAACAGCTATTAGCATCTGGCACCCACCACTGCAAGCACTTTCTCATGTGAAACAGAAGCAGCACTACCAGCCAATTCCCACTGGGACTAGATACCATGCTGTCCCCAATGGGGAAAACACACATTGATAAATGGGCTAAAAACACTGAGATTTGCTGGTTCCATGGAAAACGCTGAAATATGAGCCACCTGCAAAATTTAAATAGGCCACAGAAATAGGTCCTCATATCTCAGGCACAGCAGACACAAATAACTTACAGACCAAGCACCCAGGCAGGGATGCTTGCTGCTGATCTCCTTTGCCTGTTGTCCATCAGGAACACAGACTCAAGCATGCATATTAAAACTCACAGCATTTCTGCAAAGCGAGGAGCAAGGGAGAGGGCAGCACACCTGAAGTACTCTTCACTCTCATCAGGTCATGCTGAAGGGGCTTGGGAGGAGCTGATTGCAATCACAGTCTCCTGCTGAGCCAGATGGACACTACAGAAGGCAGTATCCAGGACTGCTAAGATGTAGTAACCGTGGCCACAAAGAATGAAGGCTCAGAAAAAAGGATGACGCTTGGGACAGCAGTGATGGATGGACCACATATCTGTGTTTAAATCAAAAATTAGACTACAACCCAGGGCACTGTATTCATATATAGAAAGGCACAAGCAAATGTGCTGGCAGAACAGCTCTTTTATAAGTAAGGCACACCAATCAAGGGCTTCAGCTCAGGATTCTCAAAAAAACATTATTCTTTATTATTTTTTAAAAATCAAAGCCCCTTCATCTCCCATTCAATTCATATCTGGAGAGAAACACAGTAATTCACTATCAGTTTTAATTGTTAGCTCTTACTGGAAGCATTCCATTTATATAATGAATGAATGTCTTCTCAAGTGTTTCAGGGCTCAGACCTCCAGTCACATTTAACTGTAGGGAGAACCGCATTGACATTCCAAACTCAGATGAGGTCAAAATAAACCATGACATTTTTAAGAAGACCTCCTTACTGCTCCCTTGCTCCAATAAGACAAAAACCCCCAGAACCTAACAAGAAAAAAAAAAAAAAGAAAAAAAAAGCCAAAAAAAAACCCCACCCCAAACAAATCAAGCAACCACAGTAAGGAAACACTAACCATCTCCTTATATCAGACCAGCTTTTAGGAACAAAGAATATTTCAGGGGAAAAAAAAAAGATATAAGTGGAAAACATACATAGTTCTAGCTCATTTCATATTCTGTGCAACTTCCGTACAGGGTTTCATATGCAGAAATTGCTTTAAAATTCCTTACAGATACCCTGTTACTGCTTAGTATCTCCAAGGTCTGGCTGGCACAGTGCATTTCTTTGATTCATAAATGACTTGTTGTTGCTTCAGAGAGTGTCTGCAAAAAACTGTTCAGGGTTTTTGACATTCCAAGTTACCAGCCTGGCAAAACAAATCTCTGTCTTTCACAAAGCCCCTTCTTCATTTGACAGAGCCCTTGAAGCCAGCGGGCAAAGGCCTGAGCTAAGACGCTTGCATCCATCGTCTCCTTTCTGTCTGCTCTCCTTGTGCCTCCCCGAGAAGTTGGATCAAAGCATCCCCATGGGGACATCTCATTAAAAAGCAACTCCCTTCCTTGGCCAGGTCACCAGCAGCATTACACAAGGTTGCAAGTTCTTGTCCATCAGACAATGCTTATAAATAGCACAGGGATACTGCTCTCCTTCCATTTTTAATAACAACTGCAGAAATCTCACAGAAGGACTCCAAAAGGATGGGAAGGGAGAAAGGTTATTTCTCTAAAACATTTCTCCTTTCAACACACCTGACCACGTTAGGAAAAAGCAGCTCAAAGACATGCAATTTAACATTAAAGAAAAGACACCAACAAAACCCCAAGGGAGTGCTTTGAGCAGAAGAAGTAATGAAGCCTCATTTTCTACACATTTGCATCTCACAATTGATTGATTTCAGTGCATAAGGAAGGGAAAGCCCCAGATGAAACTTTGCCTGCCCTTTGGGCATTTATAACAACTCACTCCTGTGGATTTTTGCATGTATTAAGATTTGAGTTCATGCTGCGGAGTCTCTTGCATTGGGGAATTCAGAAGGCCCTAGGGGAAGCATTTTTACTCAGCTTAGCCTTTACTGCAAAGGGAGGCCATGCCAATACAGCAGCAGAGACAAAAAGGTGCTATTAATTTGCTCACATGTGGTAACTTGAGAGTGCCTGAGTCCATAGACAATTTCATCTTACCTGGGCTGGACTGAATTGGAGTCCAGAGAAAACTGTCATTTTGTTTGGTCATGAGGCATGGAAACAGAAACATTTATGACCAAATAGGTGTGTCAGATGCCCATAGGCACCATTTACATGTAAGGTTTTGCCCAAGCATTTCCTGTTGTAATAGCATTTTACACCTGAGACCAAACTCTGATAATCCCCTCGCTTCCTTCACCACATGCTCAGAGCAGTCTGGTTGGTAGGAGAAGCATCATCTCCCAAAGTCTCTGAAGCAGCACAGCTGCAAGAACAGAGACGCTTCAAACTAGAGGCCAGAAGCTGAAAACAGAGGCCCCATCAAGCTACCAAAAGCTCCTGGAAGAAATCAGCAGCACAGGCTCAAGCAGAGTTGTAGCTGCAGCTTCTGACAAGCACAGGAAAGATTGCAGGTGCTGATCATTCATAACCACTGCGAGCACAACGCTGCTGGGACCGCACGGAGCACCGGCAGCTCCACGGAATGTCAGCGCTTCAAGCTGAGCCGCCACTTCCCTGGCACACTGGAGTCCCGGGCGCTCTTTGTGCCCGAAGCAATTTTACATGAGACAGCGACAAAGTAATTAAACTTTGAATCCTCTAGAAATAGAAGGCTGCACTTGTCGTTGCTGAGTCCCTCCTGCTAACAGGCAGCATCTTGATGATGAGTGACATCACCTGGGCTCAAGGTGACAAACCAGACTTTTCTCACAAATTAGTATCCTGCTGCACCACCCAGGAGGGAGACCCCGCTTATCCTTTAAGCACTGTGCTTAAATATTAGATTGTTTTCTAACTCTAAATCTTAAGCTAGCACTGCAGGTGGACAAGAAATGAGCAACAAGGTTTACATGGTAGAATCCCCAAACAATGCCAACAAACACTTGTACCCTATAAAAAGATCAGCTAGGTAATCAAAATATTGTCTGTAAAAAAGAAGGTTTACAAGTCTGTCAAACCCTTCAAAATCCTGTCAGTCCTGCTTCTCAGTTAAAACAATCCCATCTATTTAAACCCATTTCTGTCCTTTTCTCTTTTTCCAGTATGATTGTCTCCCAGCCTTTATTGACCCACCAATCCCCCATATTGTGAGGTTGCTCCACAGCACATTACAAAACCTGTGACCATTTGTTTTAGCATAGCCACAGACTCGACTGAGATTAGTGCTTGATTTTGTGCCCAGCTGTACAAATACACAGCACACACTTCCTGCCCAGATCATGTAACCATATTAATACACATGATAAGGGAATGTGATATTACATGCCTTCACAGAAGGTGAATGAGAAACATCCTGTGAACTATCCACAATCACTCAGGTAGTCTGTGAGACTACTTAGAATTGCTTTCTTCAGTTCCAGCTCAGTGCCTTGAACTTTAATCGTTGCTTAACCATCCCTCTCAGTTCACAAAAGAATACCTCTACTACTAGGAGTATTGGTACTACTACAAAAGAGCATGTCTGCTACCAAGCCAGCCAGTCAGCAATATCACCACTCTTTTACATTTTATTCCCCAGACCTTTTTACATGTGTGTGTAGTAACTTTTCATCAGAGATTTTCCTACTGCCAAATGTTATGTGCAATATGGAGCTATGTAAAACAATTATTGTTTGTCCTTATAAATAAGGAGATTGATAGACAGGCAACCCTCAAAAGCTAAATAGGTTAAAGTGGAGCCACTACATTCTATAAATGAAGAGCAAGACCAGCATGTATAATGCAGTCAGGAAAAAAAGTATTAAATAATTCAGATCTTATGTCACAATTACTTATGCAAAAACAAGCAATAAAAGAATATGTGATTCAATATAGTGCATGTGAGAGAAGATGAATGTTAAGTGCTTGATATACACACACATTCTTAAATCATAAATGTGAAATTAAGCAAGTAGCTCTGTGAGCCATAGAGCTAATGAAAACCTTTTTCCTACAACTGAAAGTCTCATGACTGGGCAGCTTCAGTGACTGAGAAGGTGTGAATGCTGTACAGGAAGATTTACTAGGCACAGACAATTCTGAGGGCTTTCTTCTGGCTGAACTCTGAGGTTTAATAAAGAGCTGGCCTCACACTACAATTTCTCCCTCAGTCAGGTCAAACCATCTCCCACACTCGGATACCTATTTCCAGAAACCCCTTTTTCTTAAAGGCCCCAGTGTCTGACGGCCGACAGGACCGAGACCTGCAATGGGCGGGGCGAGAATATAAAGGAGCCTGAACAAAGACCGCAACTGGTTTCGTTCTTCTTCCTGTATTTCAGCGGCAACAAGCACAACTGCTGCAGATGACACCCTAAGCCTTGCTTGCCCCAATTATGACAACAGGAGCACACTAATCTGCATTGAGGTGCAGCCTTCATGGTCTCGAAGTTCACGTAGAGGGAACAGCAGCAGCTGGCCAGTTTAGAGGCAGAAAGGGGCACCAGAAGGACCTGTGACTATTAGGTAGGCAGAGAAGAGCAGGCTGGGTTTGCTTTCTCCTATTCCCCAATCTGCCAGATTGCACAACTGTGTGATTAACCTTTAGTCCAGCGATCATCAGGTCTCTCAACATCAGAAAGAGCAGAAAAACCTGCTTCCAGATGTTATTGTGCTAAGTGCAATGTGCACATAATGGGATTAGAGTCACGAAGAAAAGTTGCTATGTTTCCTTTATTGTCAGCTTTTTAAGACATAAAAAGCAAAAATAACAGATTCCATAGCTTCAAAAACTTCCATAAAGCAACACACTTATGACTCAGAGAATTGTCAGAAAGACTTCAGCCCAGCAGGTTTCAGCAGAGGGGTTTGCTAGCCAGACCTTCTGCACAGGGGTGGGAGTATAACCCCGCAGATGCAGGCAGCATGGAGAGTTCACAGGGTACTACTCCCAATTCTTCTATGAGTGCATTTAGCAAGTCATTTTACCTTTCTGTCTCAATTTCTTTATCTGTGAAATGGAAATGCTGATACTTAAGTAGAGGAATTCAAATGAAGGAGTACATTCAGGCAGGTTCTAAAGTGCAACAATGTTGATTGTCAGAGACCTGAGAAAGCCCAAAATAGCTGCAAGAATATTTCACCTATATTCTTATTAGACTCTAGTAATTCCAGAGGTGAGAGATACTAACAACAGAGTCTCTTGCAGGTCTAGTCCTGTGTTAGAGGGGACTTAAGTCAAACAAGGCTAGGCTGTAACCATCAGTAACCTAAGTCCTTTATCTTACAATTTAATGTTCATTTTAATGACTACTTAGAGCATTTACCCCAAACAATTTTAGCAGACATGCTTCTTCAGAAGTCCACTATTTAAACTAGTTGTAAGCTACTTCATCCTCTGCTCTTCTTGTGCCATGACTGCTCTTCAGCTTAAATAGTCCTCTTTTCCTGCTCTGTTTTGACTCAGTGTATTTACACAAATCAACTCCATTCCTTCTGTGTCTTGACTTCAGCAGCCAAAGAAACATAGCCTCTGCTGAGTCCCTGTCCCTACTAAGGACTTTCCCTGAATCCTGAGAGACAAAGCCATAGCAGAACCAACTCTGCTTTCCTACCATTATAATCCTGGTACTTATGAGGCTTTGTTTTTTTGTGGTTTTTTTTGGTTTTTTTCCCCCCTCAGGAGCACATGGTGGGTGCCTCAATTGTCAGAAAGAATAAAGCAGCGCATGAAATGGGTCACACAAGCGCAGTGTCCTTTGTAGAGTATGCTACTCTGCATTACTATTTCCATTGCAAAAGAGACAGCCAGAACATGGAGACTATTCCACCTTGCATAAAAACACCACAGGAAAGGTTTTCAGTGCACAGGAGCTTCAAAACCCCAGCCAGGTCATGAGCTACATCCTATGGAAAGAGAAGCATGATTCACAGCCCTCACATCCAAACACTGGATAAGAAGCCTAAATTACCTCCACAGTTAACCCAAGTCCCTGACATATACACATTTTGTAGGACAGGTGCCCTTTAGACATTGCAGTAGGGGAGATCGGGGTAAAAGAAATAGTTTATGAATTATATCACGGAGAAAAAAGAGAAGACCCAGGAAGCACACATTTGTCTTCTGCACACACGTGAAGGTACTACCATGCAAGGTTCAACTCCAAACCCCTCAGCTCCAGACTTGCCCTCTCCCTCGTGGTTACAACAGTCACATCCCACAACATCTGCCACTGTGTTAACGATGACAGGCACATCACATAATGAGCCCCACACACACCTGTGCTACTCTAGGAAGCAGCTGGCAAATTCCTTCACCCACCCACCATTGCTATGTCTGCATCCATCCATTTCTCCATCAAGGGCTGGCCCCAGCCACAGTACCACCTCCCCTCCTGATTTTCAGCCCCTTCCTTCCACTTTCTTTAGAAGGGATTCCTGGTGAAGCACCCATTGACTCCTTGCCACCAGGAATTCAAGCTCCACTGCATCCCCTCTCTGTACCAACTATGGTACACAGAAACTGCAAGACACAAGTATTGTCCTCACACAAGTTTTGCCACAGCAGCTGTTTCTCTCAGGTGGCTGGGTTCACTAGGGTATCAGAAAAGGATGTGTGAGCATCCCAGGCAGGCAATTACAGGATGACTAGTCCATGTTAAAAAAGTTTCTTCCTAATCCTGTCAGATACTGCTTGCCTTAAGCCCTGAAGCTCTAAGATATATTGATCACCATCTCCTTTTATCCTGCACAACAGAGCTGCGTTTATTCTCAGATTCATGGGCCATACCTAATCCTACTCACTTGACAACCTAAGAGATCTCTCATGGCACCAGCTTCTGCTGCCCCAGTTAGGAGGAGTGTGCATATGTATTTCTCCATTTCAGGCAACTACTAGCTTGCCAGGGAAAAAAATGGACAGAACATTTAACCCAGCAGCATCTGCTCCATGCCTGAGTTCATCTGATGCCTGTGTGTGCACAAGACAGCAAATCCTGCTAAAGGTAAGGCATTTTTGACCATCAGAATCACTGGAAGAATCCCATCCAAGTTTCCTTAGGAATGCCAGATGCTTCTGAAAGGAGTAGCAGGAGCAGCAGAGGGCTGATCTTAAGAAGCAGAGGCCAGATTACACTACTTTCACCTGTGCAAAGGCCATTTTTCTTTAGGGAGTTCAGAGAAGTCATGTAGGAGGACCTCAGCCCATACCTTCCGCAAAGGAAGGTTAGTTACCACTAGAATACATTGCAACACTGATCCTCAGAGTTTCCATCCCCTGCATGACACCCAAGCAAAAATAACAGTTCAGATCAAGAAAACTCCACCCCAAGGCTCTTCCTCTAACAACATAAATGCATGTTTTCATGTTTCAATTTCCAACTCCTTTTTCATTTAGCCAAACTAAGATAACTAATATCCCCCCATACACGTAATTATTCATCCAGTACCGTTCTACACCAGTCACCATTTCTCTTACCTTTAGTGTGTGCTTCCAATATAGCAGCACCAGGCTGGAATTGTCCTGTTGGAAGTCTTTCCTTCAACTCCTGGGCTGCAGTTGGAGACTGACACACTCAGCCCACTGCTGAATGCTCTTGCCTGACCCCCTCCATACCACAGGTATTTCACATAATGCTCATTGAAGCAGCCCATAGCTTATCTGGGCATCTTTTAAAAAAAGGCTGGTCTCAAAGTTTCAAATCCCACCTCGACCTACTATAGCTTTCATGGGATGCAGCAATCAGTATTATTCCAGTCAAGTGCATATTATTGATTTATACGGTGGTATGATAAGATTGTCAATGATTTCTATTCCAATCTTCATGCATCCTCACACTTTTTAATTTTTTGAGAGGGAGAAGAAAGGAAAAAAAAGCAAAAATCGCTGCTAGGTATCGAGCAGAGGGTTTCAGTACAAAGTCCTCTTCCCCCTTGCTGATTGCAGTTAATCAAGAAGCCAGCAGAGCAAGAGACCCAACCAAACTGTTTCCTCCAAGCTGTAACCTCACAGAAACCCCCCTATCAGGGGGGCATCACAGTCAAAGCTCCTCCGTCCTGTGGATTCTCTGCTTGGCTCTCACATGGCAGACCCAAGGCCCCAAGTAGTGCCTGGGGAGCTCCTGTTTTTTCTGATAGGTTGAAAACTGGTAGTTTTACCCTAATCTTTGTGCTCTGACCATCAAGCCAGCTCCCGACCTGCAAGAGCACTCTGCTGCTCACCTGAAAGCTACCCTGTTCCCCTCGTGGGCTCCTGCAAGGACTTTTGTCACTATTCTTCATTTTGTAGGAAATCCTTGCAAAGCCTCTTACTTTCCTTCGTCAGCTGTTGAGGAAGGAGCCAATTGTCAGCTAAGGCTGTGGTGGTTGAATACAGGGCTCGTGGGAGGCAGCACAGGTATAGAGCAGGCACAGGCAAAAAGGAGAAAGAAAAACAGGCTGTGGCTTTATACGGTTACACTTGGAACACACCTGTTCCTTCCATTCCTTTGTTTTCCCCTGAGTGCCTCCACCTGCCACCTCCTCCTGAGCACAGGGGGATCTCATCAGAGTATCAACACCGAGGCCCTGCCTCTCTGCATTGGCTGTACGGCAAATTAAGACTGCCTGAGCTTTTGGCACAGGCTAACCTAAGCCGCCTGAGGACTCCTCCTCCAGCCCTAGTGAGGGCAATCAGCTGTGAGCTTCCTTCCACAGCAGTAGGCTGTCAAGGGACAAAAGCGGAGAGAGTTGCTTTGCTCTGCTCTGCTTTTATGACTGACTCATAAAAGATGAGGGTCCTCTTCAGAGTCCCTGTTGAGCACTTCATAAAGTAGGTTGCCTTGCTCAACCCAGCAGATCGTCCATCTCCCTAGCTGCCCACCTTCTGCACCTGTGGGGCAATCCCCCTTTGGCTGGGCTGCCTCGCTGCTGTCTGTTTAGAGCAAAGGGTTGGGAAAAGTTACCACTGGGTGCAGGAGCATGCCGTGGATAAGATAAAGGAGCCTTGATCTCAGCATGGCTGTGACTGGCAGCCAGAGCAGGACACAGCCACAACACTCTTGGTTGGATGTTTCAGAGCTGAGGACTCCTGAGAACAAGAGGACAACGTAGCTGAAAGAGGGAAGATGTGTGCACCTGACTTAGGATGCTCACCTCTTCAGAGCCAGCAGTGAGAAGTACCTCCAGAGAGCACCTGTCTCTCTGCATTGACTGTACAGTGAATTAAGACAGCCTGTCCTTTTGGCACAGGCTAAGTGTGGTGTTTTGAATTAAGCAGTGTGAATGGAGCTTCTTCTCTGGCTCCCTCAGTAATTTCCAAGCGTCACTTAAATGCTACACAAATCACATGGAAAGTGGGGTAGAGAGAGTGCATTGGGGTCACTGCCATCTGCCTGAGTATACTGCGGGGGATATTAATAATAATTTCTTCTATTGGAGCTTGAGGGGGAAAAAAATTTAAAAAAAAAAAGGAAAAAAAGCCCAAGTGTTTTGTAGCTTCCTGTTTGAATTAATCTCCTCTGACAACTGCTGATTTGGGTTTGTGATTCGATCCTCCATATGTCTAGCTCTATTGGTCAATTAAGTGCGGGGGGCAATTGGGAGAAGCGGTGATGCTCGGACTGATTACAAGAGGAAGCATCACACGGTAGTTAGGACACGCAAAGCTGGCTGGCGCACTTGGCGTTTGCACGGCCGAGCTGAGCACTGGGAGCTGCTGCTTCTCAAGTCAAGGAGACTCTCCCTGGCTCCTAACAGAGACAAGGCACAGCTGCCTGGCTGTTGACCATTTGTGAGCAAAGGGCACAGTTCCAGGGAAGGAGTGAAAAAACAAGCACAAGGAATTGTGGGGAGTAGAGGATCAAAAACTGAATAAAAGGCTACAGAAACTTGAATAGTTTCATCCATTACCCACTGCTGTAGAAAGACAAATACAACATAAGCTAAAATGTTATGAGTAGGGACCAGCAGAGAAAATGAGAATCAGCTTATAATAATCCCAGTTCATACATATGAGGGAAAATAAATGGAAACCAGGATGTTAAAAGAGAAGTATATTTGAAAATTGGTAATGATCAAATAAAGGCTGTGGGATATAGTGGACAGCAAATTAAGTTACAGATCTGCAATGGCATATAGAAGCAGCAGCAGGAAAAAAAAGTTAACACAATGCTGTGCTTCATCTGCAGAGAAATCATGTCAGAAAACGAGGAGGTACTGGCCCTCTGTACAGATCTGGCAGGACAGCACCTGGAATGCTGCCCTCAATTCTGGGCAACACACGTTTACAGAAGATGTTGATGAGCACAGGAAATTCAGAGAAGAGCAGAAGAAAAAAATTAAGGGTCTGAAAGCACATATGAGAAGAGATTAAAATAATTAAATATGTATTGCTTGGCAAGGGCTAAGATTAATCATCTACAAGTGTGTAAACACAAAGGAAGTGAAGGAATTGTATTAAGGGGTATAAATATAAGTGTAATAGAGCAAAAGTAAACATAGGCTCAGTATTAAGGAAAAAAACGAGAAAACTTAGCCCTGAGTTTTTTTAAACTCTCCTTGAGAAGGTGAGGCTTCTTGCTTGCAGCAGCTTTAGTGGCATGAAGAGAACAGGGTTGCAGTCATGCCTCAGTGGCAAGTCTCCACAGAAAGACTCAGAGAGAAAGGTAAAATCTCATGAGCCACAAGTGGTAAGAAAGAGCCCGAACTGGCCTGCAGACAGCTCAGCAGAAGCCGAGGCTGTGGCAGAGCTGTGGGTAACTGCTGTAGCAGAAGGCAGCGTGGAAAGGGAATGTGAATGATCTGTGTCTTCAAAAGGCGACCCAAACCCCACTCCTCTCGAGGGCAGGAGTCGGGCTTAGCTTCTCACCACCTTCCCTCTGTACCACTACACCCCCTTTTCCCACTTCTGCCGCCTGTGGCAGGGATGCCCCGGGACGCCGCTCCCCCCGGGAGCTGTCCCCGCGGAGCTGTCCCCCCGGAGCTGTCCCGCCTGGGCTGGCAGCGCTGCGGGCGCACGGGGCGCAGGGCCGGCCCGGTGTCACAGAGACATCAACGGGAGGTGCCTCCCGCGCCTCTCCCTCCCCCCGAGAGGAGCCGCTGGCACCGCCGCTGCGCGCCCGCAGAAATTGGCCTTGTCACTTTAAATACATTAGACAATAAATCATCCCTCTGAGATATTCCCCAGAGGAAAAACAGGGGGGGGAAAAAATAGCACTTAAAAGCCCTTTTCTATTACAAAGCCTCTGGGGAGCTTTTAAACTTGGAGAGTTTTTTAAGTGAATTGTATGCTTTTTTTCCTCCTTTGCCTGCCTTTATTATCAGTTGCTAACATTAGCCTTGCCTTCCCATGACCAAACTCTCGTTCAGACTGCTTTTTTTTTGCTTTCTTCCCTTTAATTTCCTCTCCATTTTTTTCTCTCTCAAACCTTACAAGCACACATATGATCACCCATAATGTCCGTGTCACAGTATCTTTCCCATTTGACACCTCCTTCTAAATTGAAATAACTCTTTGCCAGTATTCCTTTCCTCCATATCACTCTCCCCTTCCCTGTGTTTCTCTTTGCTTTTTCATTTCCCCCTGTATTTCTCACTTTCATCTGTCATTCCTGATGTCTGGTTGCACTGAACAACTTGAACAAACTCAAAACATTTTCCTTGCTTTTAGGAGGACTGTGTAAATTTTGTACCTTGAACTTAATTTTATGAAGCCTTCTGATGGGTTTCCTTTCTTACAGAGCATATTCCTTCACCCATGCCTTAGGAGTCATCAAGCACTACTGGGACCTAGAAGGGTGGTATTTCATCCCTCCATTACAGCTTTCCAGTACCAGGTTTTCCCAGATGGACTAAGGAATAATGTTTCCTCCATTTTCCAGTGCTCAGGAAGTCAAGAGTGGCTATGCAACCAGATCGCCTGTGCAATGCTTAAACTGTTCTCCAGACTACTGCTTTTATTTGGTCTTAAATCTTTACCATTAAAACCTTGAGGAATAAGTCCAGTCTGGTTGTATACCTTTGCAGAGCTGTGTGGGAGAAGTAGGTAGTGTTTTCCAGCTAAGCACAAGGACTTTACATCTTCAGTCACATAGTGGATGTGTGACAGAGAAGAAAGAAGGAATGTGAAGTAAGTGAGGGCAAATTTCAGGAAGCTGCAACTCCGTGAAACAACCTGATGATTTTCCACAGGCTGGGAATCAAAATGCACCTGTCAGCATGCAGCTATCATAAAGCAATTCTTATGCTACAGCTGGCCCAGCAGAGTTCTCCACAGGTGCTATGAGTTAATTTTGTTGTGTTGTGGCCATGACTCACCTAATCCATTTCCCACCAAGCTGACCTGTTACACCATAGCACGGGAGAGACCCTGTCACAGGTCAGTGCACACTGGCAGGGGCAGCAGCAGCTATTCCAGCTGACTGTTCCTTGCTTCATTTTATATTTGTTCCTATAGGTGCAAGCCCAAACTGACCCTGTGATCTTCAGTTCCTCATTGCTGCCACCTGAGTGCCAGCACTGGGTCAGAGATGCAACTTCTAGGAAAGCACAACAGGATCTAGCAGAAGACAACAGCCTGTCTAACAGTGGAATTCACCTGCTTGGTTACTGGCAACCAATGAACTGGTGAACAAGAGGCTGCATGAGGCTGAGTTGCCAGCTGACATTGAACCATGACACCAAATAAGGCACCTTTCTGAACAGTAAAAGCATGGTATTTTTTATCACTAGTGATGGTGACACAGTTGGGGCAGCAAAAGCAAACACACTTGACAGCTCAGCCTTTGCATAGTGTTGGATTTGCCCTTTTTGAGGATTAATAAAAAAGGAACAGAAATCACAATACTTAGCCAGCCCCACATGGTAACAGGCTGAAGCATAGAGAAGAGGCAAAGAAAAAGGAGGTAGAAAGAGAAGTAGAAACCATTACTCTGACACTCCTGCTCTCCCCAGGGGTTGATACTCATAAACCAATGGGCAAACTGCTGATCTCTGGCCCATGACTCCCCCTCCTCCACAATCTCTTCCCAGCCACAGACCGAGTGACGAAATATCAGCCTTAGAACAACCAGGGAAAGGGTGTGGAACACACAAACATGGAGGACTACAGCCCATATAGAAAGAAAGGTTGCATCCTGGGTGCTTGTCCAGGGAAGCAGGAGGTGGGGATGGAAATGAAAGGTCTATGTTCTCCCCAATCATTTCTGCCACAAAAAGGGAGAGAGTGCGATATACACCAGTGGATCTCAGCCATTAGAAATGAACCGCTGGTGGCTGGCAAATTGTAAATTAGAGAGCCAGAGTGAGAAGAAAGAAAATCAAAGGGGGGACGAGGTCGTGTTTTATTTCACTTGTAGCGCTTTTCAAATTCAGCCCTAACCAAACCTGATTAAAGTAAATCCCTTTTTTACGGCCTGTGGAGTCTATAAGATTATGGTGTTAATGGAAGTGTGATTCGATCCGTCAGTAATGGTGCATGTCGGGGCCCAGGCGCCTCAGACAAGTCCATTTTTTCAGATGTATTTATTGTTTTTCCCCCCCACCCCTTTCTGTTCTCTGCATTGCAGTGTTTAATTGAACAGTTTAAAGTAATTCTTCTTCAAGGCCCATTAATTGATTTTATTTGTGTATTCTCCAGGGGTCAAGAGGAAAATATATAATAAAACATAAACTCCAGGTCTGAGTTTGTCACAGTTCCCACCTTTCCACAAACATAAAGCACATTTCATCTTCAGCATTTCAGATTTTTTTCTCTTCCCACTCTTATTTCCCTGCACTAACACTCCCAGGTGTTAGTGTCTCTGTTTCATTTTTCCACTGCTTATCTCTAAAATTTGCCACCATTATTGAGAGAACAGGGCAGAAAACTCCCTCTCTTTCTTTTCCTGTGCAAAAAACACCACACCGGTTTTACAATGCCCCTTTGCTTTTAGGTTCTCCAAATGATTTCCCCTGCCCACAGCTGAGCAAAGGGGACGGCACTGGGTTACAAATATTTGTAAACCAGTTGTTCTTCAACACTTTCTGAGGAGTCTTTCAAACTGCACATGAGCCTCTGTATGACAGCCAAAAGCTGCTTTTTTCTTCCATTTGAACTGCAAGGGGACACTTTTTCCTTCCCAGCCTCCCCAACATTCAACATAAGGTAACTGGCTGCTCCAAATATATCTATATTGGGCTGGCTTTATTTACTTCAGATACTGCAAAGCCATTTGTTTCCTTCAGCTTTTAGCTCCACTCCCTAAAGCTGGCCCCAAATACAATTTTTTTTTCAGATTCCCCTTGCTGAAGCCCTTACTCTCTGCTTTCACGCTGTTCTTCTGCAGTAAGTACATTTCTTTTAATAGAGTTTTCAGAACACGAGGGGTTTCTTTTTATTATTATTTTTAAATCACAAAATGTGCCAGGGAAGTTTTCATCCTCCCACTCACCTCACTCAGATCCGTTCCACAGACTGCCTCTAGACTAATGCAAGGCAAAAGATGCTTTTCCTTGTATTTCCACCCTCTGATTGACATGGTCTGGGTGAAGCATCATTGCCACAGCTAGGGCAGTTCTCTGTGTGTGCAGCCTTACTAATCAGGTTCATGCAATCCTGAGCTTGTTTTGAAATTTGACATTGCGTAAAATACTGGATGGGACCAAATCCGAGATAAATCTCTTACCAATAGACCTCTTGCTCTGTCTCCTCCTGGCTGGAAAAAAAAAAAAAAAAAAAAAANAAGAAGAAAAAAAAGATATCTGTTCTATACTACAGCTGGTGGAGAAGTTACAGAGGCAGAATGTAATTACCCAAGAGTGGAACTTTGCCTTACCCCTTTTACTCTTACAACAAGTACTCTGGCCAGAAGAAAACATGTGTACCTAGAGGTACACTTAGACCTAGGGCATTGCTCTCCGTTATCATTGGTGTGGAGTTTCCTGGACTGACAGCCCGTGGATTAGCAGGTACTTGCTCTTTTGACAAGACATGAGGACATTGGTGGGAGGTGAATATGGTCACCTGGTTACGTCTAGGAAATATTTACCACTGTGTCATGTTCTTCTCCAGTTATCCTCACCTTCTGGCTCTAGTTTTATGAGTGGATTTGGAATCACCACTTGGCCTTTTCCCACTTATTTCACTACCTGCTCTCTTGCTCTGCTGAGGTATCTCCAAGGTCTCAGCTGAGATATGCTCCATAACACCTCTGCCCGGTGATTAGCCTCTTCTACAGCAAACAGGGCCATCTCACTCTCTTAAAGGAAGGCAGTATTCTTAGCAAGACAGTATTCATATAACAGGGGCTTCTTCTGTTTGGAAGTAGGATGATTTTTGGAATAAGGAAAAGTTCTCTTGAGAAGTCTGATCTTCTGTGATTTAAACATAAATCATTATCTATCATTTTGCTATCTGCAGAGACCTGTGTCCATGGTACAGAGCTCCATACTGTAGCTCTTGACCCTGGACTGTAATCTTCTTAACTTTCAGTTACAGCTAGACTCTGTCAAACAAGATTAAAATAAAATTTCCTCTGTGCATACACATAGAAATATATAACACCATCCTCCCCATGGTCTCATGTCAAGATTGAACACTTCCACAAGTCCATTATCATCTGAATTCAAAGGATCCATCTCCTCCTCAAGAGCTTTCCTCCTGATCCATCTTGGTGTCTTTTCACAACGATTTTACTCTTTGTATTTCAGCTATAATTTCATTTCAGCATAACCTTGACCTGCCTGTGCTACCAGAGCAGATCTCCTTCGTCTAATTGTTCTCCCTCCCCCATATACATATGAAACTCAATGTCCTCCCTTAGCTAATATAATACAAAGGAATCAATCTGTCAGGCACACATACCCGCACAGCCTCAGCAAATTAACCTTGCAGACTAATTAGGGCAAGCGCCATGGTGTGGGTATCATGGCCTCATTTTGCTGGTTGAGGCATTAAAAAACTACCATAGCACAGCTACCAGTTAAAATCAATAGCGCACTACATCAATGAGAATAAAGCTAACCAAGTGCTTCCTTGCTGCCGTGGTGGGCTACAAGGGTGCACACAGGAGTCTGGAGGCCTCTCTTGTCACAGCTCTGATGGAGGCCAGACTTGAGGAATGCAGGCCGGAGTTTCTCAGAGGGTGGGGCGGGGAACAGATTTACTGGAGAAGATCATAGGAAGTTGCCAGTCTTCCCAAGCCTGTCAGGGCCTAGGAGCAACAAAAGTCAGACAGTTTCTATTTGTGTTGCATAATTGGCGGAGCCTGTCACAACACTGCGAATGCCAGCTGCTGCTTTCTGCTCAGAGCTAATTCCACCTGATTTATTTAATATTGTAATGAATATAATCCTTTCTTGCCAGCCCCCTCCCTACACACTCAGCCAGCAGTTAGAGACAGCAGACTCTGCAGACAAACCTGCAGAAGCAGGTGGTGTGGAGTGCCTTGGCTCTTCCAGGGACTGAGCAGCTCAGCACTGTGCTCCAGAGAGAGCAGTGGGATGCATGCTGGGGAAATGCAGCCATGCATGCTGTTTTCTCACACCTAGGAGAGGCTTTCAGATCTGCAGAGATGGCAAATGTGTCGGCAACTAAGTGTGACCACAAGTGAAGGACATAGCACAGCACTGTAGGAACTGAGATTTTAGACAGACCAGGAGAGATTAAAAGAGATGTTGTGACGGATTAGAGAGATGCAAGGGGGTGAAAAGGAAGATACTCAAGAAGCAGGATAAAATAAAGCCAACTTGCTCAATCAGAGATGCCAGCAGAGACGATGGGTTAGGACACAGAATCTAGAAGAAGATCTGCTGGCAGGTCTTTAACAGCTTCTTCCCACTGGAAAAAATAAAAAAGCCAAGCCCACTGTAATCTGACAGTGACTAAGCCAGGGGTAGCAATATCTGAAAAGCAAAAAAGCTCTGGAAGGACAGTAACTTCTGATGAAATCTGGCAACCATTTAGCCCTGAATCTTCTGCCCTGCCAAAGTGCAAGGAGGTAAAGCCAGTAAGAGAATGATTTCTGCAGGACCTCAATGGTAGCTTCAAGATCTGGACAAAAGTATGAGCTTTTGAGAGAATAAATCACACTGTGGCTGTGAGCAACTTCATCAAGGGCAGCTATGGAAAGAAGCAAAAGAGAAAGGAATGGGAAATACTGCCCTCCACAAGCATCTAGGGATCCAAGCTAAATGAAGGAAGGAAGCCAGATACTCCTAGACTCTCTTTGCCAGGGCAAGACCAAAAGTAGACATGCAGCCTAGCCTTTTGTTCAATAGGAGAATCAATACTGGTTTCAAATTGGGCTTTATAATCATGTTCAGCAAACTCTGACAGCATGCTTGGAGAATGAGACAGCATTCAGGAGGACAGATTTGGGATCACAGCTGTGGGTAACAGATAGAAAAGATGAGAAAGGAGTCTGGAAACTTCTGAGAGACAGACATGTTTAACTAACAGAGGATGAGCCAGACAGAGAGAACCAAGAAGTCCTAGGATGTTGTTGTTGTTCGATGCACAGACACACAGACACACTTTGGTGAGAAGGCATGAACTGTCTATTAGAAAATCTGACTCCACTTTATATAGTATTTCTACGAAGGCCAGAGACTGGGGGAGAAGGTTGACCCCTCTCCCCATCTCATTGGTCAAGACAACTGTCCATCAGCTGTCCGCATCTCTAATACAAAGAATGTAAACTCCTTAAGCTAAGGAAAACATTGCTTCTATTTATAACACCCGTGTGTAAGAAACAAACTATGAAAACTGTGAGACACAAGAGAAGGCTGAAAAATCAGGGCAATAGGATGTGATAGAAGAATACTGGTCCACAGGAAACAAGTGTCACAAATATTTGCTGGCTCTGGAAACATTCAATTTGCTGTTCCCGCCATGGAAATGGCTGGTTACCCCCAGACAATTTGAGCCCTTATGTTTTATGCCAAATTCTGCTAAGTGTCCTGATTTCAGAGCCCATGACAACTGAGAAAACTGCAGAAGGTGGCTGCAGTTGGGCAGACTGTCTGTCACATAAATACACAGCCATAATTTTCGGCTTGTAAATTGTTTAGGGAGATATTTCATGAAATGAATGTGTAAATATGGAGAAAAGGACTTCTCTTTGGAGTGTCACATACTGTTAGAGTTGTTAAGTAGTTGGTTAAATCCAAACATTTTCCTTCCTGTCCACCTTAACTGTGTGTTTTCCAGAATTCAGAATAATTAATCTGCAAACATCCAACAGAAGCTGTGCATAGGAACTATCACTGATGCCGGAGCCATGATACTGAAGGTACACTCTCATCCAGATGAGCTGCCACCTGGACTGGACAGATGGAGATGAAGGGGAGGAGGGATAAAAGCCAGTTGAGTGAATGGTTTCATTAAGCTGCAAGGAGGAAGGAAAGTGTGTAGAAGTGGGAATCAAGAGTTCTTAGACACTAGCAACATGGCAGTGAGTTTGTAGCACTCAGTGGAAACAAGGACCTTTGCCCCATCCTGAGGAGATGTTTTGCTGGTTTCCTACCAAGAAAGAAATAGCGGTACAGTAACATTCTGACTTTACTTTTCTCCCTGATCCTTTGGAAGGGCCTAGGAAAAACCATGCTTCCCCTCCTCAACCCTCCCTTGCGACAGACACAGAGCACTCTGGGACAGGTCTTCAGAGAATTAGTTACTTTAGAGCCCCAGCCAGGGTGGAGTGGCTCAGTAAAACTGCCAGTCTCTCATATTAATACCAGGTCTTTGAGTAATAATCCCAGGCTCTCAGTGACCTGGAACACCAGCTATGCTAACAACAAACTTAAAGTCACAAAGACGACTAAGTGTGAAACCAGATTTAAAGATTTAGTAGCTATTCTCAGCAGTCTCCTGTTCAGGCAAAATGCGTCAAAGGCATTTGGAAACTCTGAGAGGTGCCCCGAAATGGCAGCTGATTTCATGACTGACAATGACAAGCAAAGCAAGGGGCTTATCTCTGAGACAGAAGTGAGCAGAAGGAAAATTGCCACCAGCTACAGGAAAAAGCGGCTCAGACTTCCCAGTGAAAACGCTGCTCCCTCTGCCAGTAGAACCTGCCCCCTCCTTCTCCAGAAAATGCATTTCAGAGGGAGGAGGGAAGGAATTTGAAGGCGTGAAAATGCCGAAATGGAGGACTGTCATTGGGAATCTTGATGTTTGCAGGATCTCTGGCCACACACCCTCTTCCCCTGCCCATTACAGCTCACAGACACTCCAATCTACCCAGGTAATGACCGGAGAAACAGATTTCCTATCCTTGGATCTGCTGCCATTTCTGAGTTTGCAGCAGACATTTTGTAATCAGAGAGCCTGTCAAGAGAGACAAGAGCCTTTAGCAGAAAAGAAAAGTTAATTGCGGAACAAGGGATTTAAAATCTGTGCAAAGGGGGACAATAAAAGAAACAATTATGGAGTTTAACCACTGCTTCTGGCATGGTGTTGAATGTCATTTGTCCTTAGCTACGCGGATACAGTTAAACGGCGCACTCAAGGCTGATGTTTCGGTTTGCTAGTGATTTTGGAACATCAGCAAAAGTTTTGTTTCTAACTAAACCAAATAATTTTTTCTATTTCAGGCATTTCATTAAAAATGATTAGAGGTTTTATTTTAAAGAGAAGTTGCTTCCAATTGACATAAATCCAAGAATTTTTTTCTTTATTTTTAATGGGAAAATGGGACATATTGATTTTGGAGGAATTTGGGGATACTACTTTGAGAGCTGTCGAAACAGATACTAAAGTGGCCATGTAGTCAGCATTTATTACACTGCTTTGTTCTGTATGCATTCAGATACAAACCCAGCTGAGACCATAACAGTCCATTTTCACAAAGCAGATTTAGAGGCAGTGTTTATTTGCCTTTTATGCACATTTCTAGAGGCATATTTGCTAAGCAGAAGCGTGAGAAACTACTGCTTGACCTGAAGCATCTACAGCTGGCTGGAGGAAGCAGAATTTCTCCTACTCTTGCTACAAGCAATTACTAGTGGTTTGGCATTACCAGGATTAAATTGTAGCATTTCTGCTATAACCTGCTACAGAGAGCAACTCAGGGCCACTCTGCCTCCCCAGGTGGCATTAGGGAAACACAACCTGAGTACTGTGCCTTTCATAAAGGGAACTAGCAATCTACTTTATGTATTGATGGATGGCAGCAACCATCTCAAGCAGTTTGGGACTCCATCTACACACAGAGCTGTAATTGCTTTGTCCCTTGGCAAAGGTCTGCAGAGGAAGGGCAGCAGAGATTTACTCACTGATTAAACTCCAACATGACACATACACATCTGACTGTAACTTTCTTGCAGTTGTATTTTACTCCCCCCAAAGAGAAATTCAAGTAGAAAAGACCTGAATTCCATTTGGTGAGATGGGGTTGTTCCTTGAGATGCCTTGCAATCACTGTTCTCCAAGCTAAGTCAAAACAAAAAGGGGCAGTCATTTGGGAAGGGTTCATCTGAAATTAAGCACATAGTGCAGAGAGATGAATTTCAGAGGTGTTGAGCTCTCACAGCTACTGCCCTTTGTAGTATCATTCAGGTGTAAATGCAATAGGAATAATAAGGCAGGTGGAGGGATGTTAGACCCAGGAGGGCAGTGTACCCCAGACTTTAACATTAGCACTTCCACGAACAATAGAGGTGCCTTAGTAAGTAAGATAATATGGAATGAGTTTTGAATCCGTCTTGGCACCTAAGAAACCCAAAATAACAAAAATCTTTCTTATAATTTAGTTGGTCTTCATAAAACCAAACAATATGCCTATTTTTATAGCTTAAAATCACCTTCAGGTAAAGCACATTTTTTTTTTTGTCATTCTGGTTTTTACAGGAATTAAATTGATTAAAGCTTCGCAGGCAGTTTTACCGAGAATATTGGAAATGAAAGATCCTGTTCAGAGCCATCAAAGTAGGATGGTCTGGGTAGGTCAGATCCACCCTGTGGCTCAGCTCCTTCCAGCCAGCCCCTGCTGGAGAAAGGGTGAACGATGGTGATGGCTGTGACAGTGTGCTCCATCCAAAGAGCTGAGCGCTCTTGGGCACAGCCAAGCTCCTGCCACCATAAATCTCTCCTGCTCACACCTCCCCGCAATCTGCAAAGCAGGACCCAAAAGTGCCATCGTCCTCTACACTCATCAGAGGCAGACAGAGCCAGCAGACACAGTCAGCCAAACTATGCCCACTCAGGGACAGAAAAACTTAGCTGGGGAGTTAATAGCTCATTTCTTACTGTGCAGTTTGGGGGCTGGTCTGACAAAAGGAGGACATTAGACTAGACAGCTTCTGAATCAGACACATTCAGCAACACCTGTGTTTGTTAGGGAAAAGTATCCTTTTGATACATTTGCTTTTGCTCCATTCTTCTCTGAAGAGGAATTGTCTGTAAATAATTGAAGCGCATCCCTTGATGGCTGTTACTGTCCCAAGGTCTCCCTTCCATCAGTATTCTCCAAAAGGAAGCATGCTTCTTTCTCTCGTAATACTCTAAGTTTTTCATTGCTTCTTTATGCTCACTTCTCACCAATCTAAATAATGGATCAATTGAGGTTTTATTCTTTGCTTTAATTAGGTCTTGAATTTTGAGAGTATTTTACTGTAATTACTTCATTAAACGTGAACTGAAAAGCAAAAACCCTCCAAAACAAAGTAAGCTGTGTTTGTGATTTTCTATCTTTTTTTTTTTTTTTTTTTTTTTTTTTTTTTTTTG